>CAUYRT010030958.1:0-19354 GCA_963574885.1 Lepilemur ruficaudatus
TGTATCTACGTACAACCAACACTCCATTTTAAGTGTACAATTAAATGATTTTCAGTGAATTTACCGAGGTGTACAGTTAATCACATGAATCAGTTTTTGAGGAATTCCTTTCCCCTATCGAGACCCCTAATTCCGCTCCCCAACTACTTTTCAAGCATATCCCACCCCTCCACGGTGTCCCCCCACGTCGTGCAGATGTTGGTCTACCCTCCACCCCCCAATTCCCCAGTGTTCGCTCCCACCCTTTGAGCACCATAGTGTTAATCAGTCAATACCAGTTTGAAGGCAAGTACAAGTGGGGCCCATTCTTCGGGTCTTGTGTCACCTCATTTCGAATAATGGGCTCAAGCTTAATCCAGGATAATACAATAGGTGCTACCTCACTGTCATTTCTTAAAATTGAGTAATATTCCATTGTGAACAAATCCCAGATTTTAACAATCCACTCATGAATTGATGGGCACTTGGGTTGTTTCCATGACCTAGCAATAGTGAATTGTGCTGCCATAAACATTCGGGTGCAGATGTCTTTATCATAGAATGTCTCGTGCTCTTTTGGGTAGACGCCTTGTCTTCCAAGACTAGGGCTGGGATCGTGTACCTTAGAGGAGACTCTGTTCTGGGAACTCGATGAGCTTTTGGCAGACTCTGGATAGACAGAGCGACCATGCTACTCTGCAGCTGAACAGTGGGGTTTCAGTGGATTAGGACGCTGCTGGCTCAGAGCGAGGCTTAGGAAGCTGTACCATGCGTGGACTCTGAGTACAGACACTAACTGGGGGAAGAGTATTTTCCCCTAGCCTGGAAACACTGCAGGCTGCTCTGATAGTGACCACAGCCCCACTACAGGTCCCAAACCGGTTGAGCAGGTCCTGCATTTGAAAGAGGTTGGGGAAAGAAAGAAAAAAAAACCAGTTGAGCAGGTCCAGCATTTGAAAGAGGTTTGGGGGAAGAGGAAAAAAAAAAGTCAGAGTCTATATGCGGCTCCCATTCAGCTCCTGTTCGGCATTTAAAGGGAAGGTTAGTGGAACATACTGACAGCCAGCCACAGCTGACGTGCCAGGCTGGTCTTGGGTCCTTGCCCTCCCTACCCTGCTGTTTTCATGATCTACTTTGTGTCTTTGATCTTTGACAGTTTGATTATAATATGTCTTAAAGTGGTCTTATTAGGTGGTTGTGTTTATATCTAGGTTCTCTGTTCTGTTCCATTGGGCTATGTCTCTTTTTTTGTAGTAATGCTATTTTGGTTATTATAGCCTTGTAGTATATAGTTTGAAGTCTAGCAGTGTGATGCCCCCAGAATTGTTCTTTTTGCTTAAAACAACTGTAGATCTTTGAGCTTTTCTCTGGTTCCAAATGTAGCATAGAATTATTTTTTTCTAGATTTATGAAAGATGGCATTGGTATTTTGATGGGGTTGTAATGAATCTGTAAATCAATTTGCATATTATGGATATTTTAACGATAGTGATTCAACTGATCCATGAGCTTGATATGTTTTTCCATGTTTGTGTCATCTGCAATTTCTTTCCTCAGAATTTCTTTGTTCCCTTATTAGAGATCTTCCACCTCATTGGTTAAGTATATTGCTAGGTATTTTATTTTCTTTGTAGCTACTGTGAATGCTATTGAGTCTTTGATTTGATTCTCAGTGTGACTGTTACTGGTATATGGAAATGCTACTGATTTGTGTACATTGATTTTGTAACCTAGGAGACTTTGCTAAATTTGTTTATCAATTTCATAACTCTCTTGTTTAAGTTATTGGAGTTTTCAGGATACAAGATGAATATCACTAGTGAGAAGCAAAAATTGGGTGTCTTCTTTCCCAATCTGGATATCCTTTATTTATTTCTCTTGTCTGACTGCTCCAGCTAAGCCCTCCATCTCTATATTGAATTAAAATGGTAACAATGGGAACTCTTGTCTTGTTCAGTAATTAGGAGAAATGGTTTGGACATGTTCCCACTCAGTATGATGTTGGCTGTGAGTTTGTCATATATGGCTTCAGTGATTTTGAGATATGTTCGTTATTTGCCTAGTTATTGGAGGTTTTTATCATGAAAGTATGCTGTATTTTGTCAAATGCTTATTCTGCATCTATCGAGATGATCATGTGGTCTTTGCTTTTGCTTCAGTTTATGTGATGAATCACATTTATTGATTAACATGTTGAACTATCCTTGCATTCCTGAGGTGAAGACTAAAGGGTCACAGTGGATTTTGTTTTGATGTGTTGTTGAATTCAGTTTGCTAATATTCTATCTAGGATTTTTGCATCTATATTCATGAGAGACATTAATTTGCAGTTTGCAGTTTTTCTGTTTCCTTCTAGTCTTTCTTGTCATGCTGATATGACAAGAAAGTGGCTTTATAAAATGAGCTGGTGAGGATTCCCTCCTCCTCAATATAATGGAATGATTTCTGCAGAATGGATACCAAGCTCTTATTTGTAGGTCTGGTAAAATTTGCTATTAACTTATATAGTCCATGTTTCTTTTTGTTATTCTGTTTTGTTTTCAGTTGGAAGATGTTTTATTGCTGCTTCAGTCTCACTTCTCATTATTGTTCTGTTCAGGGGTTCTGTTTCTTATTGATTGTGTCTTGGGGAGGTTGTTTGTTTATCAAAATTTGTCCATTTCCTCTGATTTTTAGTTTGTGCACAAAAATTTTCATAATATTCACAGAGGATATTTTGTATTCCTGTGGTATCGGTTTTAATATCTCCTTTTTCATTGCTGACTGAACTTATTCGAGTACATTCTCTTCAATTCCTGGTTAATCTAGCAAGAGTTTTATCAAGTTTTGTTTTTCCCCAAAGATCCAACTTTTTGTTTTGTTTATACTTCGTGTATTTTTTCCCATTGATTTAGTTCTGTTCTGATCCTAGTCATGTCTTGTCTTCTGTTGACTCTGTGTTTGATCTGGTCATCTTTTTCTAGTTCCTTGTTATGTGTCATTAGGTATGTGGAAATATAATTTGTCATTTTTCTGTGTTTTGATGTAGGCATTTATGACTATAAATTTTTCTCTTAGGACTGCTTTTTCTGAATTCTATAAATTTTCATAGGTTGTGTCCCCTTTTTCCTTCAGTTTGAGGAATTATTTGATTTCCTTCTTAATTATTGGCCCAATAATCATTCAGCAGAAGGTTGGTTAATTTCTATTCCTTTGTGTAAATTTGGGTGCTTCTCTTGGAATTGATTTCCAAATTTATTGCATCATGGTCTGAGAAGATATGTTCTATAATTTTGATTTTTTTTAAATTTTGGAGACATGTTTTGTGGCCTAAATGTCATCAATATTGGAGAATGTTCTATGTGATGAGAACAAGAATGTATATTCAGTAGTTTTTTGGTAGAGCGTTCTGTAAATATCTGTTAGATCCATTTGTTTTTCAGTCCATTTTATGTTCAGTGTTGCTTTATTTTTTGGTTTGATAATCTGTCCAGCTTTTACAGTGGGGTATACAGTCCTTGGCAATTAATATGCTGCTATTTGTCTCCTTAATAGATATAGTAGAGTTTGCCTTATGAATCTGAGATCTTCTTTGTTATTTGAATATATATTTAGAATTGTTTTTTTCTTGTTGAATTGCTTCCTTTACCATTATATAATAACATCTTTGTCTTTCTTTACCATTGTTGATTTAAGATCAATTTTATATGATAGGAGAATGGCTACACATTCTATGTTTTTTGTTACTGTTTGTGTGGGGTTTTTTTTTTATCCCTTCACCTTGAGTCTGTATGAGTCCTGTGGGTTATATGTGTTTTCTGGAGACAGCAGATACTTGGCTCATATGTTTTCATCATTCAGCCAGCCTGTGTATTTTCAGTGGAATGTTCAAACTGTTAATATTGAGTAATAGAATTGATATGTAAGATGCTGTTCTGTAAATCATGTTGGGCAATACTTTATTACATTCTTTTCTCTCATGCTATTGTTTTTTTTATGATCTGAGAGCTTTAGCTTTGGAGTGCTATTACACCGGTGGGTGCCTCTATTACTTATCTGTGTATAATGTACTCTCAATTATTTTCCACAGGGCAGGTATGGTTGTGACAAATTCTTTCTGTGTTTGTTTTTTTGGTAAAGTCTTTACTTCTCATTCATATGTGAAACTTAGTTTGGCATGCTAAAGAGTTTAAGGCTGGCAATTTTTATGTTTAAGAGGACCAAAGAGGAGGCCCCCATCCCTTTTGGCTTGTATGATCTTCACTGAGAAGTCTGCAGTTAACCTGATGTGTTTTCCTTTGTAAATTACTTGACTTTTTCACTCACATCTCACAGGAGTTTCTTATTCATGTTAACTTTGGCATCTCTGATGACCGTGTGCCTTGGTGATTCCTTTTTTACAAAAAGTCTCCCAGTTGTTTGTCAAGTTTTGTATCTGGATATCTAAATCTCTAGCAAGACCGGGTAAGTTATTCTCAAATTTTTTTCCTGAAATAGATTTTCTTGCCATTGTTCTTTTTTTCTTTACCCTATGGATACCTATAATTATTATATTTGCTACTTTACATAATCTCATATTTCTCATAGACTGTGTTTATTCTCTTGATTCTTTATTCTTCATTTTTGACTGGTTTAATTCAAAAGTGTTGTCTTCAAGCTATGAAATTCTTTCTTCTGCATGATCTACTCTATTCTTAAAGATTCCCACTGTGTTTTGTATTTACTTAAATGAATTTTTTCGTTTCCAGATGTTCTATTTATTTTTTTCTTAATGTCTATGGCATTAGTAAATTTTTTGTAGATTTCCTGAATTATGTTTCTAGCTTATTTTAGTTGATTTTCTTTCTTTCTTAGATGTCATTGATCTTCCTTATAATTAACATTTGCAATTTTTTATCTGTCATTTCAATTTTTTTTTTTTTGGTTGGGATCCATTGCTGTGGAGATGGTGTTCCCTTTTGGAGGTGTCCTTTTGCTCGTATTTTTCATGCTCATAAGTTTTTGCACTAATTCCTTCTCATCTGAAGCAGCTGTTACTTCTTAATATTTTTCTGGTTCTTGTTCTTCTGCTTCTTTTTCTTCTGGTTCAGATTAGGGTCCTTCCCCTCCACCCCAATTTTAAGGGTGCATCTGTAGTATATATTTGGTAAGAAACTTTGGATTTTTTTGTGAGTGGTTTAATAGTGTCTAGCTTCTGGATAATGCCATGATTATAGATATGTTTTTATCACTTGCTATTTATCTGTAGGTTATAGTGGTGGTGTGCTATGTATGTGGGCAGAATCCCTGTCTCTTGCTGTTAAAAATGACAGAGGTCTTTGACATCTTTTCTCTTTTACCATCTATGTGGTCTTCTTAACAGCATAAATTATATTGGCACACCCAGTTTAATCTCTGAGAGAGTAGGTGGTGCTTGTGGGTAAGAATCAGTCATTACTTGTATGATTGAGTTAGTAAACACTGTAAAGGTCTGCACAAGTTGTTCTGCCTGCACATAAATGGTGCTTTCCTGAAAGTAGCAGCTGCAGTGTTTTCTGTTTTCTTTGTTTGGAATCTGTACTGGTTCTATCTGCTTAAGAGAAGGACTCAAATGTCCCAGGCTGTGGGTGGCACCCAGGATCTTCCAGGGGACTCTTTATTCTCCACCATAAAAGAGGTAGGTGGAGAAATGAGGCTGGGCAGGTGTGGGTTAGGTGATCATGACTTCAGGCTCCAGAAGGCCAATAAGGAAGCTGTCTTAGCAGGTATAAGGAACCACTCCTTGGTCCTGGGGAAAGCCACCACGCAGGGGCTGAAATAGCTTTGCCAAGCTAGAAATTCTGCTTGTGAGGATAGAACAATTTGAGATTCACCACCTGGCTACCAGAAGTGGGTTTCACTTTTCTCCCTTCTCTTCTGTCCTGTGGTCTTTTCCTGGCAACTGGGCATTGCAGGAGCCCAAACTAGTTGAGCTCACCAGCAATGACAATGCCAGCTGAGAGCTTTCCTGTCCAGGAGCTCATCCCAGTCTGAGTATGGCTCTAGTGTGGTGGAACAGGTGCTCCTCAAGTATACTGTGGCTGGGACCCACACTATAATTTTCTCTCAGTTTGACACATAGGCAACTTGCCTCCCAAGTTTAGTTCACAAATCTCCCCTCCATGGTCCCAAGTAATCCAGTCTTGGGGGAAGGGGATTTGGCCTGCAGTCTTACCCCTGGTCCCCAAGTTTAATCTCTGACCATTTGAGAGAGAAACATGCTGCTCCTGAGTTGCCCATGAAGTGCTGTAGCACGTTTGATGTCCTTCTGCTTTGAGATGTGCCCTCCTCTGTTAGAGCAGCCAGGAGAGCAGTAATTAGGAGGGCCAGTGGGCAGGGAGCAGAGCACACGCCAAAGCAGAAGTACATCAAATCTACTCTAGCACTCCATGCTTGGTTTACTGCAGGTCTTAGCACTGTGGTTACACTTATCCCTCAGGATCCACTGGCCACTGTGATTCCTGCAGTCTGGGACAGAGTTGGGAAATGTTTGTGTAGCATGACTGATACAAAAATTGAGGGGCTAAAGCTTCCTGGGAGGACAGGGGCACACAGTGGGCAAAGAAGCAATACGGCACCTGCTATCTCAGTATGAATAGGTTCTGGCACTTTTTCTTCAGAATTACACCTTAACTATGCATTTTTTTCTCTAAAACTTTTCCTCCTCTTTTAGATGATCTGGCAACTGACATATCTGTTCAGCCATCTTTCTCCCCTCTCTGCTTACACTTCTAACATTGATTATAAGTTTAGGGATTTTCCTAGATCACCCTCAGTCTCAATGATTCACTAAAGTAATTTATATAACACAATGAAAGCTGTTATAGTCGCAGGTTTTCCAGTGAAAGGATACAGATAAAAATCAGTGAGGAGAAGAGGTTCATAGGGCAGAATCCTGTAGAGTTCTAAATGGACAGTTTCCAAATATCATTTCCCAGTGGAATAATTGACAAATTGTTTTCCGGATATGGATATATGATAATATAGGTGAAATATTGGCAGTGAGGAACTCACGAGAGCCTAGAGTCTAGAGTTTCCATTGGATTTCTATAATCTCCAATATTGACTGCCTAAGTAGTCTCATTTTTAAAAAAATTTATTTCAGCATATTATGGGGGTACAAATGTTAAGGTTATGTACATTGCCCTTGCCCCCTCCCCCTCCAGTCAGAGCCTCAAGCCTGACCATCCCCCAGGCAGTGCACATAGCACTCATTTTGTATGTATATACCCATCGCCTCCTCCCCACTCCCGTCTGCCAGACACCTGATAAATGTTGTTCTTATGTGTCCACTTAAGTGTTGATCAGCTAATACCAATTGGCTGGTGAGTACATGTGGTGCCTGTCCATCCATTCTTGAGATACTTCTCTTAGTAGAACGGGTTTCAGAACCATCCAGGAAAATACAAGATGTATCACCATTGCTTCTTATCGCTGAATAGTACTCCATGGTATACATATACCACATTTTATTAATCCACTCGTGTATTTATGGACACTTGGGTTATTTCCACAACTTTAAAATTGTGAATTGTGCTGCTATAAACATTCGAGTGCAAGTGTCATTTTTATAGAGTGTCTTTGTTCTTTTGGGTAGATGCCCAGTAATGGGATTGCTGGATCAAATGGTAGACCTACTTGTATCGCTTTCAGGTATCTCCATATTGCTTTCCACAGATGTTGCACTAGTTTGCAGTCCCACCAGCAGTGTAGGAGTGTCCCTATCTCTCCACATCCACACCAACATTTATTGTTTTGGGACTTTATGATAAAAGCCATTCTCCCTGGAGATAAGTGATATCTCATTGCGGTTTTGATTTGCATTTCCCTCACAAGAGATGTTGACCATTTTTTTGTATATTTGTTGGCTATTATTCTGTCTTCTTTTGAAAAGATTCTGTTGATGTCCTTTGCCCACATTTTTTTTCTCGGGAAAATTTCTATTCTACCTCCAAAGCAAAATGAAAAAAAGGTACATTATATTTGAAACAGCTTCAACAATGATTGTTCTTGCTTATAATGAAAATTACATTTTTCTTCTAAAATTGCATTTTTTGTAATGGAGTGTCATACTCTTCCCTTGTTTTCCATCCCTTGTAGACTTTTTAAAAACAGTATCCTTAAGATGAAATCATAATTCTAATAACATCTGAAAGATACATTCACTTTCTTTACAGCATGAAAGACATACAAATATCATTTTGTCCCTTTTTTTAATTGGGGGAAAACTACAAAGCGTCTACAGTACAATGTTTACAGTCACAACTTGTAGTGAGCTGATTTCCCAAAATATATTACCACTCAAGTTGACTTATCTTGTTACATTAAAAAACCTACTATGTCAAAGTAGTCCAGAAAGTACATACACAGTGCTCCAACTGTATCTACATACAACCAACACTTCATTTTAAGTGTACATGAAATGTCATTTAATTGTACATTTTGTCCCTTTAAACAATGAAATTAAAGAAATTGACAATTTCAATCTTTTGTTCATAGAAAAATATCTTCTATATTGTTTACACAACAATAGATAGGAAAATTCTACAGTGTTTAACTGAAACTTCTGTGAGTCCTTTGCCCACTTTTTGATAGGGTTGTTCGATTTTTTTCTTGCTGATTTTCCTATGTTCTAAATAGATTCTAATTATCAGCCAGTTATCAGATGTGTAGCATACAAAAATTTTCTCCCATTCTGTAGGTTGTCTGTTTGCTCTCGTGACAGTTTCTTTGTCTGTGCAGAAGCAATTTAGTTTGATCACATCCCATTTATTTATTTTTGTTGTTGCTGTGATTGCCTTTGGGGTCTTCTTCATAAATTCTTTGCCTAGGCCAATGTCTAGAAGAGTCTTTCCAACGTTTTCCTCTAGAATTCTAATGTTTTATACCTTAGGTTTAAGTCTGTTACCCAGCGTGAGTTGATTTTTGTGAGAGGTGAAAGGTGTGGATCCTGCTTCAGTCTTCTACATGTGGCTATCCAGTTTTCCCAGCACCATTGACTGAATAAGGATTTTCCCCCCATTGTATGTTTTTGTCTGCTTTGTCGAAGATTAGATGGCTATATGTAGATGGTTTTATATCTGGCTTCTCTGTTCTGTTCCAGTGGTCAATGTCTCTGTTCTTGTGCCAGTACCAAGCTGCTTTAATTACTATAGCCTTGTAGTATAATTTGAAGTCTGGTAAATTGATACCTCCCATTTTGTTTTTATTGCCTAGGATTGCTTTTGCTATACGGGGTCTTCTCTTGTTCCATATGAAACTTAAAGTTATTTTTTCTATATCTATTAAAAATTATGATGGTATTTTAATAGGAATTGCATTGACTCTGTAGATCACTTTGGGTAATACAGGCATTTTAACAATGTTGATGCTGACGACCCACGAACATGGTATGGTCTTCCACCTTTTACGTCCTCTGCTATTTCCTTTCTCAGTGTTTCATAGTTCTCCCTGTAGAGGTATTTTACCTCCTTAGTTAAATATATTCCTAGGTACTTTATTTTCTTTGTTGCTATTTTGAAGGGAATTGAGTCTTTGATTTGGTTCTCAGTGTGACTGTTGTTGGTGTGTATGAATGCCTCTGATTTGTGTGTATTGATTTTGTATCCTGAGACTTTACTAAATTCATTTATCAATTCAAGGAGTCTCTTGGTTGAATCCTGGGGTTTTCTAGATATAATATCATATCATCAGCAAAGAGCGAGAGTTTGATCTCTTCTGCCCCCATCGAGACACCCTTTATTCCGCTTTCTTGTCTGATCATACGGCAAGGACTTCCAGCACTATGTTGAATAGAAGTGGAGATAGTGGGCAACCTTTCCTTGTTCCAGTTCTAAGTTGGATTGCTTTGAATTTTTCCCCATTCAGTAGGATGTTGACGGTGGGTTTGTCATATATAGCTTGTATCCTTTTTAGGTAAGCCCCATCTATGCCTATTTTGATAAGCGTTCTTATCATTAAAGGGTGTTGAATTTTGTCAAATGCATTTTTTTGCATCTATTGAGAGGATCATATGCTCTTTGTTTTTGCTTTTGTTTATGTGGTGTATAACATTTATAGATTTGCATATGTTGAACCATCCCTGCATCCCTGGGATGAAACACACTTTGTTGTGATGGATTATTTTCTTGATAAGCTCTTGGATTTGGTTAGCTAGGATTTTGTTGAGAATTTTTGCATCTACATTCATAAGAGACATTGGTCTATAGTTTTCTTTTTTTGTTGCACCCTTTTCTGGTTTTTGTATAAGGGTGATGTTGGCTTCATAAAATGTGTTGGGGTGGATTCCATCCTTCTCAATGTTGTGGAATAATTCTTGCAGGATAGGCACCAGTTCTTATTTGTAGGTATGGTAAAATTCTGGTGTGAGACCATCTGGTCTGGGGCTTTTCTTTTTAGGAAGTTTTTTTTTAATGCTGTTTCAATTTCAGTATTTGATATTTGTTCAGGAATTCTATTTCTTCCTGGTTGAGCCTAGGGAGGCTGTTTGTTCCTAAGAATTTGTCAATTTCCTCCACATTATCCAGTTTGTGTGCATAAAGGTTTTTGTAGTATTCATAAATTATATCTTGTATCTCTGTGGCATCAGTTGTAATTTCCCCTTTAATGTTCCCAATGGAACTTATCAGAAATTTTTCTTTTGTGTTTTTTGTTAGTCTAGCCAAAGGTGTGTCAATTTTGTTTAGTTTTTCAATGAACAATCTTTTTGTTTCATTAATCTTTTGTATAGTTTCCCTGTTGTCAATTTCATTTAGTTCTAATTTGATCTTATTGATTTTGCTTCTTCTGCTGAGTTTGGGGTCAGTCTGCTCTTATTTTTCCAGCTCTTTGAGTCGATTCATTAGGTTGTCTACTTGAGATCTTTTTGACTTTTGGATATAGGCATTTATGGAAATAAACTTTCCTCTCAGGACTGTTGTATATGTGTCCCACAGATTTTGATAACTTGTGTCTCCTTTGTCACTTAGTTCAAAGAATATTTTGATTTCCACCTTGACTTCCTCATTTATGAAATAATCATTCAGCAGAAGGTCATTTAGGTTCCATGATTTTGTGTAGAAATGAGAGTTTTTGTTAGGGTTGATTTCTACTTTTATTCCACTGTGATCTGAAAGGATGCATGGTATAATCTATTCTTTAAAAATTTTTGAGACATATTTTGTGTCCTAGGATATGGTCAATCTTAGAGAATGTCCCATGAGCTGATGAGAAGAACGTATATTCAGTGCTATATGGGTAGAATGTCCTGTAAATGTCAGTCAGGCCCATTTGTTCTAGCGTTCTGCTCAATGCTTTCTGTTAAGCCAATTTGTTAATTTTCTGTTTGGAGGATCTATCCTGTGCTGTCAGCAAGTTGGTGAATTCTCTGGCTATTATGGTGTGTTGTTTATTAGTTTGTTTAGATCAAGTAGAGTTTGCTTTATGAATCTGGGTGCAACTAAGTTGGGTGCATACATATTTAGAATTGTGTCTTCATGTTGAACTATATTCTTCACCATTATATAGTGACCTTCTTTGTCTTTTGTTACCTTTGTTGATTTAAAGACTAAGCTATCTGAAAGCAAAACTGTCACATCAGCCTTCTTTTGGCTTCCATTTGCTTGAAATATTATTTTCCACCCCTTTACCTTTAGTCTAAATGCATCCTTGCAGGTTAGATGTGTTTCCTGAAGACAGCAGATACTGGCTTGTATTTTTTTACCCATTGAGCTGGCCTATGTCTCTTGAGTGGGGTGTTCAAGCCATTCACATATATTGAGAGAATGGATAGGTGGGGCAGATTTCCATTCATTCTGTTGGGTTGAACTTTATTGCTTTGTTTTCTCTCTTGAGCCTTTGTGGTATCTGGCCTTTGATCTTTAGCTTTTGAGTAGTTTTACATTCGTGAGTGTTATTGTGGTGTTCTGTGGGTAACACTGTTTTGAGTACTTCTTGTAAGGCTGGTCTTGTCCTGGCCAATTCCCTCAGCCTTTGCTTATCTGAGAATGTCTTTATTTCTCCTTGATATAGAAAACTTAGTTTTGCAGGGTACAAGATTCTAGGCTGGGAATTATTGTGTTTCAGAAGAGTGAGAATGGGGTCCCAGGCTCTCCTTGCTTGTAAGGTTTCATTTGAGTAGTCTGGTGTTATTCGGATTGGCTTTCCCTTGTATGTTACTTGCTTCTTTCGCCTTACAGCTCATAGAAGGGTCTCTTTAGTTGATATTTTGGTCAGTCTGGTGACTGCATGTCGTGGTGTCTTCCTGTTTGCATTGAATCTCCTAGGTGTCCTTTGAGCTTCTTGTACTTGTATATCCAGGTTTTCAGCAAGACCTGGGAAATTTTCTTCTATTATATCTTCAAATAGCTTATCCAACCCTTGTGTGTTTTCTTCTTCCCCTTCCGGGATCCCCTCACATTCGGTTTCTTCACATAATCCCACATTTCTTGTAGACTTTGCTCTTTTCTCTTAATTCTCTGCTCTATCTCTGTGACTGATTTATTTAGTTAGAAGGTGTTATTTGCAATCTCTGAGATTCTTTCTTCTGTTTGATCTAACCTGTTCTTGAGGATTTCCACTGGTTTTTTGAGTTCCTTGAATAGATACTTCATTTCCAGGATATCAATTTGATTTTTCTTCAATATTTCAATGTCTTTAGTGAATTTTTCTTCGAGGTCCTGGATTTTTTTTGTGGTTCCTTGTTGTTGGTTTTCTATTTTTTCTTGCATGTCATTGAGTTTTCTTACAATCCATGTTCAAAATTCTTCTTCTGTCCTTTTAGTGTTGACTTTGGTTGATGTCCATTTCTGGAGAGCTAGTGCTCCTCTTTGGGGATGCACTTTCCGTTTGATTCTTTGTACTTCCAGAGTTCTTTCGCTGATTTCTTCCCATCTGGATCAGTTGTTGCTTCTTGCTTTTATATTTTTGTTTGGATAATGACACACCCTGTTTAGTCTCTGAGCCAGTAGGTGGTGGTTGTGGGTCAGATTCCATCACACCCTGTAATGAGTCAGTTGATGTGGTAAAAAGGTGTGCAGAATGACCTCCCGGTCAGTAGGTGGCACTTGCTGGGAGGAGCAGACTAGAGTGTTGTTTTTGGGTCCTGTAATCAGTTCTGGTTCCTCTGGAGAGGCACTCTAGCGCCTCACATGGTGGTGGTGTCCTGGGATTTCCAGGTGTGTCCTTATTCTCCACCTCAGTTGGGGCGTGTCTGGGAGTGAGTCTGGGCGGAGCTGGGTTGGGTAAGCCTGCCTCAGACACCACAGTTGCTGTTAGCAGGGGTCAAAGGCTTTTCTTTGCTTCTGGGCAAAGCTGTCAGGGAGGGGCTGAAATGACCCCACTCAGCCAGATCATCTGCTTGTGGGGGTGGGGCTGTTTGAGACCTGCAGTTTGGAGCAAGTCTCACTCCCTTCCACCCTCCCCAGCTCCGCAATGTCTCCTGGGCCTCTGCCAGCAGGCAGGACCCCACGCCAGCAGTCTCCCCTGGCTGTGGTGCAGGCCAGGAGGCTCCCTGCCCAGGATAGCAGCCTGGGCTTGGGACATGGTCCTCCCCTACAAGGAGATGTGCCCCTCAAGCAAGCTCATCCACCCCCGAAGGCACACACACCATGTAGGCACGTTCACAAATGTCCCTTCTCTGCCCCAGGGCAATGGAAGACTTGGGTGCACCAGGTCTGGTCTGCAGGTCTGATCACTGGGCCCCAGAATTCAAACCCTGACCCCACCAGGAAATGGTGTGTCAGTCCTAAGTCACCCACAGGGTTCCCAAGCTGGGTCAATGTCTCTCAGCCTCAGGATCTGCCCTGTTTCCCTGAATCACCAGGCCAGCAGCACCTGGGAGGACTGGTGGATAGGGAGCTCACAGTCTGAGGACCTCTCAGTCTGCTGTAGGGCCCCAAATGGGAAGGTCCCATTCTCTGGAGATGCCTCTGGGTGGTGGCAAAATTTTCTCTCACAGCAGCCACAGGTAGGGCAGGGGGATTGGAGAATGAGGCAATATGGCACCTGCTGATCGGCTTGAGTCTGTGGGTTCGGAGGTGTCCCAGGGGAGCTGGGAGCCTAGTTTCGTGTCCACAAGAGGCTCACCACTCACTGGCAGCAGTCATCTCTAGGCTGGTGTTAGCAGGTCTCTCCAACTGCCCAGGAGACCACAAGCAGTCTGAGATGCAAGGGAGGGGAAAATTAGCTGCTCCACCTACCCTTGTCACCAGTCTCCAAGTTTCTCATGGCTTTTTTCTTCCAGTTCTCCTCTGCAACCTCCTCCCATGGAGTCTCTCGTAGTCTCAGGTATCCCTCCTTCTGACCCTCGTCCAATGTATGCTTGTCTGCTTCCTTATTTCTTCTGCTTTTTTCTAAAATTTGTCTTTTTGTGGAGACAGTGTGGCTGGTGGCTTTTCTCATCTGCCATCTTTAATCTTCCCCTAGTAGTCTCATCTTAATTCCCCTAAGAAATTGAGCTGATATGTGAAATAAAGGATCCTCCCTAAATCACATTTTTACTAGATGGTCTACCTGTGATCTAAGGTAAGCAAAGACTGTCCTATTAGCTAGATTTTTTAAAGGAGTAGAGGTTATCTACCAGAATACAAAGGCAAAGGCCATACCTCATTTTGGGCAGCATACTTCTTGACTACACCTTATCATAAGCAGCATATCAAATTTCTTGTTAAATTCTGTGATAATTTTCTTTATTAGTAGGCAGTAGAAGCAAAGAACAGTAGTATTGAGAGATCATTTCTAAAATGGAGAAATAGAAAATAGAATATATGGACAACTGAGACTGATTTTTTAAGATAAATATAATTTGAATATACAGTTCTTTGACTAAGAAAATAATATGTGTAAATATTCTTACCTGTCATATGTTTTATACCATGTTATAAATTATACCATTTTCTTTTATAAAACCATATCATTATAATAAGCAAACCTTCAAATAACATAAAGGTGGAAAAACTTGCTCTTTTAAAACCTTCCATAGATTGAAATATGAACTATGTAAATTTTAATATTTGCAAAAGACAGAAGTTTAAGGTTTCCATCATGGTAAAGATTGGTTATTATTAATGCTTCTAATTAATTGTTTTAAGCTAGTTTTTAAAAAAATGAAAAGTAAAATTGTATACATTTAAAGATACAATGTAGTGTTTTGATATGTATTTACAATGTGTGAGAATTAGATCAGGATAATTAATAAATCCATCCCTCACTTATCTATTTTGGGGGTAAAACATTTAAAATCTGCTCTATTATTTATTATAGTCACTTTTCTGGGCAATAAATCACTGAAGTTCATTTCTCCTTTTACTGGAATTTTGTTCCTTTTGATCAAAACATCTCTTCTTTACTTACGCATGCTGTCCACAGCTTCTGGTAACTATCATTCTAATTTCTACTATGAATTCAAATTTTAAAAACTGTTATGTATAAGTGAGATAATTTGGTATTTGTATTCTGTGCTTGGCTTAATATGATGCCGTCCAGGTTTGTCTACATTGTCACAAGTAACAGGATCTCTTATTTTTAAAGGTGGAATGATATTCTATTATGTAAATACACCGATTTTTCTTTATTCATCTGTTGATGGACATCTAGGTTGCTTCCATGTCTTAGTTATTGTAAATAATGGCACAGAAAACATGAGAAGGCAAATATCTCTTCAGCATACTGATATTAGTTCCTTTGAATGTATATCTAGATGTGAGATTAGATCACATAGTAATTATGTTTTCAGTTTTTGAAAAACTTCCATACTGTTTTCCATAATGGCTGTATTAATTTACGTTTCCACCAACGAACAGTGCACAAGCACTTTCCTTTTCTCTATGCCCCTTGCCCATACTTCTTTTTTTATCTTTTTGGCATTAACCATTATACAGATGTGAGTAATGTTTCATTTTGAATTTTGTTTCTTTGTTTTTAAGAGATGGTGACTTGCTGTATTGCTCGGCCTGGAGAGTAAAGTGGCTTGATCATAGTTCACTGTATCCTTCAACTCCTGAGCCCAAGCGATCCTCCCACTTCAGCCTCCTAAATAACAGGAACTACAATTGCAGGCCACCATGTCCAGCTAATTATTCTAGAGATGAGTTCTCACTATGTTGCCTAATCTGGTCTTGACCTCCTGGCCTGAAGCTATCTTTCTATCTTGCCCTCCTAGCGTCCTGCTATATGAGTATTTTCTTTGTTGTTTTAATTTGCAATTCTCTGATAATCAGTAATGATGAACATTTTTAAAGCATAGCTATTGGCTATTTGTATATATTGTTTGAGAAATAACTCTTTAGGTTCTTTGCCCATTTTTCTTTTGGGTTATTTGTTTTCTTGCTTCCAAGTTGTATTTTATTATGCAATTACGTGTGGCGAAATGACATCAGTCAGTAATAGATCACATATACCAAGACGGTCTCATAAGATTATATTATATTTCTGCTATACCTTTTCTATGTTTAGATATATTTAGACACTCATATGCTTCTCATTGTGTTCAATTACCTGCATTATAGCAACATGTTGTGCAGGTTTGTAGCCTAACAGGAATAGGTTATACCATAGAGACTGGATGTGTAGTAGCTTGTACTAGTTGGGTTTGTGTAATTATCCTCTATGATTTTTCCACAGAAATGAAATCACATAATAATGCCTTCTCAGAATGTATCCCTATTGTTAAAAGACTCAGACTATATTTTGGATGTTAGCCTCTCATCAGATGTATGATTTGCAAATATTTTCTTGCAATCCACGAGTTGTTCCTTCACTCTATTAATTGTTACCTTTGCTATGCAAAAGCCTTTTAGTTTAATGTTACCCAATTATTTTACTGTTTTTACCTATGCTTTTGTTGTCATATTTAATAAATCTTTTCCCAAACCAATGTTGTAGGCCATTCCCTCTGTGTTTTCTTCTTATAATTTTACAGTCTCCAATCTTATGTCTAAGTCTTTAGTCCATTTTGAGTTGAGTTTTGCATATTGTGTGAGATAAGGATTTAATTTCATTCTTATGCTTGTACATATCTAGTCTCCTAAGCACTGTTTATTGAAGAGACTATCCTTTTGCCATCATGTCTTTTTGGTACCTGTTGAAAAATCATTTTACAATAAATGCATACATTTTTTCTGATCTGTCTATCCTATTTTGATAGTAAATATGTCTATTTTTATGCCAGCACAATACTGTGGGTAGGATAATAGTAGTTTTTGAAGTTAGATATTAATAGTATGCTACCCCCAGCTCGCTCTCTTTTTACTCAATATTGCTTTGATTACTCAAAGTATATTTTTTGGTTCTATATAAGTTTTAGGTTTTCTTTTTTTATTTCCTTGCAGAATGACTTTAAATTTTGATAGGGATTGCATTGAATCCTATTACTTCAGATACTATAGATATTCTAATCATATTAATTTTTTAATTCTTTCAATTTGTGAGCAATTTCAATTTTTGTGTCATAAACAATTGTTTGATTGATTTTGGTAGGACCTGATCAAATGCTAAAGCTCCTGTACAGCGAATATATAACCTACAGAGGATTCCAAAAAATGGCGGATTAGGGATGGCTTCCTGGCTCTCAGCTCTCAGAGTCAGAGGTGAAATATACAGTCTTCTGCACAAGAGTGAACTCTACTTCTACAGGACCAGTTTCATGGACCTACAGAGAAAAAGCATGTGACACTGGACACCAGAAAAAACAGGTGATTCAGAAAATTTCTCACAGAGCCCAGCAACTGCAGTGCAGCGTTCTGACTATTGGAAAGACAATCTTTCCCCTACCTTGCCCCACACCCACACAGGCAGGGAAGGGGCTGAATTTGGCAGGAAGCCGTAGTGCAGGCAGACAGGCTGAGCGGAATAAAAATTGAAGCAGGGAACATTTTGAACTCTCTGATGCACTCCTGAGTCAGCCCAGAGTGGGGAAGGACCCTAGCCATGTGGGCATGTCTGTTTCTGCAGGAGTGAATGCAGAGAGTGCCTTCTCACGTTGGGAGGCTTCCAAGACTAGGACTGGGAGCATATGCCTTGGAGGTGACTTTGCCCTGGGAACTTGCTGAGGGTTTCACAGGACTGGAGAGACAGAGCCAGTGTGCTTCCCTGCAGCTGAACAGCTGGAGCTGGGAGGGCGGGAGTAGCTGTGGGCTGGGAGCATGAATAGGAAGCTGCCCATGTTCCCTATGCCTTCCTCTGCTCTGCAGGCACCTGCTACATCAGCTCTAAGCTGGTGGCAGGATGGCTCTAAATAGGTGGTGGGTTGCCTTCCCATGGCCTGGGGATGCTGAGGATTGCTCTGAGGCAGTCACAGTCTTCCTTCCCGTCTTAGCTCAGATGAGCTTTCTGGCATTTGAAGGCGAGTGAAGAGAAGTTTAGAGTCCTTTGATCCCCCAGCCCAGCATTGTTCCTTCCATTCCCACAGATCAGGTTTGGTGCCTGAAGGGGTTGATAGAGGAGTGTGGTGACATTCACCCCTGACTTGCCAGGCTAGCCTTGGGCGATTGCCCACCCCACCCACCGGTCGGTGCTCTGGGCCAAGAGAGCAGAATCCATCCGAGAAGGGCAGAGTTGTGAGGGAGGTTACCTTACCAGTTGTGACCTGGGAAGACACTGCCAACAACCCTCTCCTGGGATTCTGGCATGGGGTGATGACCCCTCCCCTGGGTGGAGCTGGAAAGGAGGTTTGTCATACTGAAAGTGAGTCACCAGACTGATTCCTCTGCTTCGCCTCCTCGGCCCTGCTGGAGGCTGAGGGACAGTAGAAGCAGCCTAACAGATTTTGGTTCATAAGCCAATCCAAGAATCTCTGATTCTGGACAAAGTTCCCAGATGAGAAAGAACCAGCAAAAAATCACAGGAAACATGAAAGATCAGAGAGAGAGATAACCTCCAAAAGAAAGTACTCGATTAAAACCAATGGACATCAACATACGTGATACAATTAAACTAACAGAGGGAAAACTACAAAGCATTTACAGTACAATGTTTACAGTCACAATTTGTAGTGAGCTGATTTCCTAAAATATATTACCACTCAAGTTGACTTATCTTGTTACATTCAAAAATCTACTCTGTCAAAGAAGTCCATAGAGTACACACATAGTGCTCCAACTGTATCTACGTACAACCAACACTCCATTTTAAGTGTACAATTAAATGGTACAGCCACTTTGGAAAATAGTTTGGCAGTTTCTTAAAAGTTAAAAATACACTTACCGTATAACCTGGTCTTTCCCTTCCTAGATATGAATCTAGGAGAAACAAAAGCATCTGCCCTATACCACGACATATATATATATATGTGTGTGTGTGTGTATATATATATGTATATAAATGTTCATAGCAGCTTTATTTGTAATAGCAAAAACCGAGAAGAATACAAATGTATATCAATAGGTGAATGGATACATAAATT
>CAUYRT010030961.1:0-32118 GCA_963574885.1 Lepilemur ruficaudatus
CAAGTGAAGAGGCAATCTCCCTTGCAACTCCTCCCTGACAAGCTGGTTCTACTCTCCTGGCTCAGAAAGAAAACAGCTGGGTAGGGAGGGCAAGGACCCAAGACCAGCCTGGCACGTCAGCTGTGGCTGGCTGTTATCACATTTCCCTAACCTTCCCTTCAAACGGGGAACAGGAGCTGAATGGGAGCCTCAGAAAGACTCTGACTTTTTTTTTTTTTTTGCCCTCTTCCCCCAAACCTCTTTCAAATGCCAGACCTACTCGACGGGGGGTTTTTTTTTCCCTTCTTTCTCCAACCTCTTTCAAATGCAAATGCAGGACCTGCTCGACCGTTTGGGCCCAGTAGGGGGGGCTATGGTCACTGTCAGAGCAGCCTGCAATGTTTCCAGGCTAGGGGAAACTTCCTATCACCTATTTAGTGTCTGCACTCTGAGTCCATGTGTAGCACAGCTTCTTAAGGCTCGCCCCGCAGCGACAGCGTCCCAACTCGCTGAAACTCCACTGTTCAGCTGCAGGGTAGCACAGACGCTATGTCTATCCAGAGTCTGCCAAAACCTCAGTGAGTTCCCAGGGCAGGGTGAAGGCACTCTCCGCACTCACTCCTGTGGCAGTGGGGAGCGCCTGCTCGGCTAGGGACTTCTCCAAATAGAGGAGTACACCGGAGAGTTCAAAATTTTTCCCGCTCCAGTTTTTTCTCCGCACAGCCCGTCTGTCTACACCACTGTTACCCGCAGACTTCAGCCACTTCCCTGCTTGCGAGGGTGTGGGGCACAGTGGGGGAAGGATGGTCTCCCCGGGGAGTCAAAACGCCCTGGCACAGACGCTGGCCGGCCGGCCGGAGCGGGAACCGGGCTCCCTCTCTAAGGCACCCGTCAGACTCTCTGTACTTTGCGAGAAATTATCCGATTCACCTCTGTTTTCCACTGAGGTCCTGTGTCCCATGCAGTTTCTCTGTAGGTCCGCAGAGCTGCTCCTGTGGAAGTGGAGTTCACTCAGGTGCAGTGGTCTGCCTATTTCACCTCTGACTCTGAGAGCATAGAGCCAGGAGGCCACCCTTATTTCGCCATTTTCCACAATCTCAGTAAATTTTTATGTAAGTATACACACATAAAACTACCACCCAGATCAAGATACAGAACCCCAGAAGTTTCCTTCTTCAGTCAATATCATACCCAGAGGTAACCACTATTCTGACTTCTATAACCTACCTACATGATGTTCTTTAACATCATGCAAATGGAATCACACAGTGTAGACTCTTTCCTATCTGGCTTCTTTCATTTAACATTATGATCGTTAGATTCATCCATGTCAATGTGCATATCTGTAGTTTGTTCTTTATTTAGGCCTGTGTAATATTCTATTGTATGGCTATTCCACAGTATATTTATCATTTTCTCTTGATGGACATTTAGGTTTTTTTTAGCTTTTGGCTATTATGAATAAAGTAGCTGAGAATGATTCTTGTACAAGTCTTTGGTGGAAATATGTACTCGTTTCTCTTAAATATACCTAAGAGTGATATTGCTGGGTCACTGAGTCATATGTTTTGCCTTAGTAGATACTGACAAATAGGTTTCCCTCATGGTTATATTAACTTACACTCACCTAAAATATGGGAGTTTTTGTTGGTCCACACTCTTGTCAACACTTGGTACTATCAGTCTTTTTAATTTTAACCAGTCTAGGTATACAGTGATAACTCACTGTGGTTTTAATTTGTACTTCCCTTAAGAATAATGAAGTTCAGTACCTTTCAAATGCTTATTAGCTATTTGGATATCTTTTTATGGAACATTTATGAATTTTATTAATTCCATTAAAATTGAGAACTTTTATTCATCCAAGACACCATTAAGTGAAAAAATGAGCCAAGGACAAGTCATAGTCTAGAAAAATTATTCCTAATACATATATTGAATAAGAATTCATACCTGGAATTTATAAAGAACTGTAAATCACTAAGCAAAAGATAAAAAATTCCATTTTTAAAATGAGCAGGAATGTTGAACCCCTGGGCTCTATTTTCCAATTATATATTTGAGCACCCCTCAAATGCAATATGGCATGTTCAGAAGCCAGGGAGTTTCATTTTTTTTTTTTTAGACAGAGTCTCACTCTGTTGCCCAGGCTAGAGTGCCATGGTGTCAGCCTAGCTCACAGCAACCTCAAACACCTGGGCTCAAGCAATCCTCCTTCCTGCCTCAGCCTCCCGAGTAGCTGAGACTACAGGCATGCGCCACCATGTCCGGCTAATTTTTATACATATATATATACACACACACACACATATATATATTATTTGTCCAACTAATTTCTTTCTATTTTTTTAGTAGAGACAGCGTCTCGCTCTTGCTCAGGCTGGTTTCGAACTCCTGACTTTGAGTGATCCTCCCGCCTCGGCCTCCCAGAGTGCTAGGATTACAGGCATGAGCCACCATGCCCGGCCAAGGAGTTTCATTTAATTTTTTGGTTTAGAAGTAGGATTGGCACAGGCCCCAAAGAAGACATTTAACCTAGAGGTTCCTCAAAGCCAGATGAGGTCCTAAGAGCAATTTCCTCTGATAGTAGGAATTTGTGTTTATTGTCCATTTTCAGATGTGTACTTTACACAACACATAAAAGCACCATCTTATAAGGTAAATCTTTATAGGGATTCCTGGCATATCCCAGTTTTATTTCTGAATAAGAAAGAACTACTCTTTATTATCCTTGTCAAAGCAAGACACTGTTACCTGTCACAGAACAATTCCTGACAGGAACTAAAGAGATTAGACAGGAAAGAGGTGGTGAGTAAGCAGACAGCTAAAATAGGCAACGAAAAAGGTGAGACCAGCAGAGTGAAAGCAGGGGAAACTTTGCTTTTCCTGAATTCTCTAGACATTAGATCTCAGTTCTCAAAACTGTTCAGAGGCCACTGCAATAGTCCAAGCAAGACATAACTGGGACATTGATAATGACCAAGGAGGATGGTTATAAAAAGACCTCAGCAGAAATAACCTAAACAAAATAAATAAAACCTTGTCCAAACATGCAATACCTGCATAAGTGACGTTTTCTCTCTTATCCAGTCTCTTGAGGTTCAAGTTTCTCCTCCTTAAGGCCCACTTATCACCACTAAAATCCCTAAAGCAGACCTTTCCAACTTCGATGTCTACAGAGCTAGGCAAGTAATGTAAATGAGGGATTATACTTGGATTAAGACATCAAGAATTGGTGAGACCCTTAACATACCATAATATTTTAAAGGGAAACCTATCACTTAGTTTTGGCTGACTGTCGCTATATGAGAACAAAGGTCCAACAATTTCAGATCTTTTTAGGTTTTCAAGAGATGTTAGAAATTGTAATTTTTCTTTGCAATTTTCCAAACTCTAGAATATCATATACACCAAACAAAATATCTCTGTGGGTTGAATATAACCTACAGGCAGATAGTTTACCACCTGTTCTAAAGTTTTATAGCAAAATAAATACCATCTGCAGATTTCCAGGGTTACAAAAGGCAAGAAACTTAGAAAGCTAGCGTGTAGACAGGGGCTGGGACATGAGACAGTGAAAAGGGGTTTCATTTTTAGGGACAGAAAGTCTAAAGAACTCAGACTTCAGAGTTTGAGAGGTCTGTATTAGAAAAATTCGAGGAGTTTTGAAAAATTTCTATTGCAAGGAGGAATAGATGAAAAAAACTAGAATGTGCAGAGACCCAATTTGACTTAGAAAAGGGGGGAAGGGAAGGATGATACATATGTATGTATACACACACACACACACACACACACATGTTATTTCACCTCTCTGGACCTTAATTTCCTTATCATTAAAATAAGAATAACAGAACCTACCTGATAGGGCTGTCATAAAGATTAAATAAGGTAATTATTCATATAATTATCATCATGATGTACTGAGAGGTGAATTAACTTGCTCAATATCACATGGCTATTAAGGTGTACTGCCCAACCAGGTGTGGCTCATGCCTGTAATCCCAGCACTTTGGGAGGCCAAGGCAGGAGGATCACTTGAGGCCAGGTGTCTGAGACCAGTCTGAGGAACATAGTGAGACCCTGTCTCTACAAAAAAATTAAAAAAACAAAAAACAAAACTAGATTAAAGTTTATTTCAGGGCCGGGCGCGGTGGCTCACGCCTGTAATCCTAGCACTCTGGGAGGCCGAGGCGGGCCGATCGCTCAAGGTTAGGAGTTCAAATCCAGCCTGAGCAAGAGTGAGACCCCATCTCTAC
Source organism: Lepilemur ruficaudatus (assembly GCA_963574885.1). NCBI lineage: Eukaryota > Metazoa > Chordata > Mammalia > Primates > Lepilemuridae > Lepilemur > Lepilemur ruficaudatus. The sequence goes on from CAUYRT010030961.1 coordinate 4,239, forward strand.
TATAAAATAGAAAGAAATTAATTGGACAACTAAAAATATATAGAAAAAATTAGCCGGGCATGGTGGCGCATGCCTGTAGTCCCAGCTACTCGGGAGGCTGAGGCACAAGGATCGCCCGAGCCCAGGAGTTTGAGGTTGCCGTGAGCTAGGCTGACGCCACGGCACTCACGCTAGCCCGGGCAACAGAGTGAGACTGTGTCTCCAAAAAAAAAAATAAATAAAAAATAAAGTTTATTTCAACGTTTGCCTCAGAACAACAACAACAACAACAACAAAAGGTGTTTTGCCTGGACTTAAACACAGGAAGTATAAGCCTACACTCTAAACCATCAAGTTCTTCCACCTCCCCTTACCTTGCTGGGCTAGTTTCTTAATCCATACAATGAGGAAGTCAGCTCAGATTATAACTAAAGTCCTTCGTAAAGCTGACATTTTATTCTGCCAGCCAGCCCTCTAATCAGCTTATTTCAGGTCAGCAGTGGGACAAAAGTGACTGCTAACATACTTACAGGCTACCAAGTAGAGAGGCAGAGCACAGGCATAGGGTAGGCTAGAGAAACCATTCAAGCACTAAATAACCCACAGGTTAAACCAGGAAGGAAAAGATGTTCAGTGTGATTCCCCCCTCATTGCTCCAAGGAGATTATGTTTCTAAGGAGGCTAGTAGCCTCCTTTCTGAGTAGGCCCTGAATTCACCCACCTGCCCATGCTATTGCAAGCTAAAAGTCATTTAAAAGCCTGCTAAGGAACCACAGTAGGCTCTAAACCTACAATCTTCAGAACATTGAGCAATTTTCTTCCTTTTGGGGTCAAGGGTCTCTATGATAGCCCAGCACAAAGCTCTCTTCCGTACCTAGAAAAAAATGCTTCATGTGTGCTTTCATATACATAAGCACATGCAATTTTACCTGCAATTATAAGGGGTTCACAAATCCCCTAAAGTCTCTCCCTAGACTTTTAGTATCCCTGAAATAAATCTATCCTATTGCAGGCTTGTCCTTCCCCAAGAAATTCAGATTTGCTCCAAGATCCAGGTTGGGGTTTCTAGGCAGCTGTGCTCATGAGACAAATAACCTATTGCAATTCAGCATAATTAATGCGACATGAAAAAGAAAAAGGGCCCTTTCTCCCTCCCCTCCACCAATTTGTACTATGGGAATTCAAACAGAAAAGATCTGTAATTTAATCCCCAAACTCCAGTGGATATGAAGTTAAGAAGTATTCCAAGGAAATTTCATGCCCCTTTTCTGCCTGATACCTATAAAACCTCACAGAACCTTAGGAGAGTTTAAATAAATGCAAAAACATCCTAATCCACATGGCACTGTGCTCTTTCTTTTATTCCGAGAAAGAAACCTTGTCAAGATTGCAAATTAGCCTTATTATTAATAGATGACTTTTCTCTCATATGGGCTTTGAAAACTATAGGTTACCAAAGAAATAATATAACCTTACCCATAACTGAAGAAGAAATAAAAACAAGATGTCATTTTCCCCCTCTGAGACTAGCAGTAGTTTTAAGCGTTGGTAAGGGTCTAGAGAAATATGCAGTCTCATACACAGTTGGTAGATTTGTAAGTCAGCACAGCCTTTGGTGGTGGGGGTACAATTCAACAATTTTTATCAAAAATTTAAAAACACCTACCCTTTGATGCAGCAATTCACTACAGATATTTCTGCAAAAGTAGGCCAAGATAAATGTACATCAGGTTTAATGCAACATTGTTTCTAATGACAAAAACTGGAAACAAGAAGTCCTGGTTGTTTGGAACATCATGTAAATGGAATGCCATAGTCATTAAAAGAATGAGCTAGATCTGTAAGTGTTGATATGAAACGAGCTCCAAGATTTTTTTTTTTTTTTTTTTTTTTGAGACAGTCTTGCTCTGTTACCCGGGCTAGAGTGCCGTGGGATTAGCTTAGCTCACAGCAACCTCAAACTCCTGGGCTCAAGCGATCCTCTTGCCTCAGGCCCCGAGTAGCTGGGACTGTAGGCACGCACCATCACGCCCAGCTATTTTTTTCTATATTTAGTAAAGATGGGGTCTCTCTCTTGTTCAGGTTGGTCTGGAACTCCTGAGCTCAAGCCATCCTCCTGCCTCAGCCTCTCAAAGTGCTAGGATTACAGGCATGAGCCACGGTACCTGGCCCAAGATATTAATTGAAAAAACAAGTAGATGGCCAGGTGTGGTAGCTCATGCCCATAATCCTAGCACTTTGGGAAGCTGAGGCACGAGGATTGCTCGAAGCCAGGAGTCTGAAACCAGCCTGAGCAACATAGTGAGACCCCTGTCTCTACAAAATATTTTTTAAAAAAATTACCTGGGTGTGTTGCACACCTGTAGTCCCAGCTACTCAGAAGGCTGACACAGGAAGATCACTTAGATCACTTGAGCCAAGAGTCTGAGGCTGCAGTGAGCTATGAGGGCATCACTGCATTCTAGCCCAGGCAACAACAGCATGAGACCTTGTCTCAAAAAAAAAAAAGAGACCAGTGAGTATTACTGCATGTTTCCTTTTAAATTTTTAAAAGGATGCATATACATGTTGTTATACACATTAAATTACGTTCAGGAAAGATACATGAGAAACTGTTCGCCGTAGTTACCTTTGGAGAGAGTGACTATAGACTAGGAAACAGAAGAACTGTACTGATGTACAAACATTTTAAAAACATATAAGTAACAGAGTTAATCTGGAGATGGATTTTTTCTTTTCTTTGTTTTTATTATGCTTTTCTGCATAAAAACCCTAAATCTAATAAATGCTATCAAAATAACAATAACCATTACTTAGAATTTTTAAAAAGAAAAAACTATGTTTATTAGTGAGGACACAAGTGGAAACGGGGGTGGCGGGGAGGGCCCATACACTGCACATCAGGAAACTGGTACAGGAGAGTGGGAGAGAACTGGGAGGAAAATTAAAACACTTACTTTCTTCTTATCTCAAGACACTGCTGACATCACAAATTATTCAAGCTTTCCACTGAAGATGAGTAGCTCAGTGCCCCAACTCCAGCTGCCAGGTAGCAGGTTAGGAGAAGGCTGGCACAGTTAGTCTAAATCCTGCCTTCTTTAATATGAATGAGGCAGAACAGCTATTCCCAAAGAGCCTGAAGTGGCAGAGAACACCACAGCTGAACACAGGAGACTGTCTTCCTGGCAGACAGCAAGCCTCCTTAGGCACACAGTGTAAAGGCACATTAGGGGTCCTGGCACTACACATATTTCAACAGCCTGGAAAAGCAGGAGCCAGTTGTGTATGCAATGGAGAGGACAGCATAAATCTCAGGGAGCCCTGCTCAACACCAAGGACACCCCTCTAGGCTACACAGATCTGCTGCAATAGTCCCAACCCCTCTTACTGCTCCAGGAAAGAATCACCTAGGACTAAATATTATCAATGAAGATAATCCTCTGTACTTTACTGTCCTTTCATCTGAGGCCCATGAAATCCATTATAACCTTGCTTACTTTCCATGATATTCTTTTGCAATGTAGCATTAAGAAGTGGGAAATTACTACCATGTAGAATTTCCAAAGGAGCTGGCTGGCAGTACATGTAAGTTTTTTAAAAAGCAAGGCCAGCTTTATGTACAGGTGTCATAAAAGGTTGTCCTCATCCCACGGGATTTAGGGAACATAAAAGAGCCTTCTAGTCACCCCCATCTCCACATCCTTTAATGATGCTTGAAACTCTCCCATTAGTGATTTGTACCATTAGTTCAGGATTGTTCTAAGTGTGGTCTTATAAGAGGTCCCTAACACCATAGTGCACTGGCTCTGAATCTTTTGCTCTTGTGGTTACTGGACCTTTTGAGAAACTGGGAAAAGCAAACTTTCGTCTCAGAAAAATGCACTTAAATGAATACACAATATGTAATTTCCATATAATTTTGGGAGTTTAAGAACCACCTCCAGCCTAGGGTTAAGAACCCCTGGCTCAGCAGCAGTGGGTTTGGCAAATCTCTTTTCCCCTAGCAAGAGTTCCTGCATATCTGGGGAACACGGGGCCTAAAGAGAGAACGCAATACTAAAAGGAAGCTCTCCCTACTTCATACAATTGCCCAGAATGACCCTGTGTAGAATTCAGATTCCCATTTATGATTCATCCTTGGCAAAAAGTGTGGATTTCTCACACTGCCTGCTCCTTGGGAACAGGCTCTGGTGGCTTCAGAAATACCAGTACGTGTTACGAAACGCTCAACTGAGATAACTGCCAAACAGGTCCTCACAACCCTTGTCAGCTGATCACATTACCTGAGAAATGAGGTGGAGGAAAGTTTTAACACCTTATGAATAAATGGGGCTCACCTCTGAGGTTTTCGAATATCCCAGAGTCCCACTCCTTCCTTTGAATTGGCTGTGGCCAATAACCTGGGCTCCACAGGGTTAAACATGACACTATGAAAGGCTGATGGATAGTTTGCCAGGCAGAAGGGCTCTGTGAAAAGAGAAATTATGAACAGTTCACTCCAGGTACCTTTGGGCCAGGGGCAGGGAGATAGGCAGAAGTGTGGATGTGAGTAGGAGCACGCTTTTTAATGACCACTCCAATGGCCTGGAACCCAATATGGTACATCATCCCACCAGTCAACTGTACTCACAAAGTCCCCATGAGTCCCATACACAGCAACGAAACACATTTAAGCACATTTTAAGCTATCATACTCAGACATATATATAGCATCTATTTAAATCCTGTGACAAAATGAAAATGGTTACTAAAAATGTTTACCAGTAAGTAAAACTGAATTCCACATGAGCTAAAAAAATTCACAACAAATTCCTGGTAGGACTGTTATATCTTTAATCCAAATTTATTAGTTTTAGAAATTAAAAGTTTTTACACTGCATACAGATTTAACGAAGACAAAGAAATCAATGAAAAAATTAAGGCAAAACAATAATGTTGTTTTCCCTGCTGATCCACAATGTTCCCTAAATTGAAAATAAAGTGGCCTCAGTCTAGAATTTATGATTTTACTTCCAATATTAGAATATTTTTTTTTAAAAAAGAAAGAAAGGTGCCTAATACTTGAACTTCTCTTGCACCGAACCAGCTCCTAATCAACTTCACCTAGCAACTCTGCATCCGTTTGCATAAATTAGCAGGCTCCAGGTAAGGAAGAAATCACTTAGTTGCCTCAGAGAACATACTCCCATGGAAGCTGTTAGAGTAATACACAGAAAGCACTTCTCAGCCTGTGACTTCCATATGCAGTATTTCACAGGCCTTTGGGCAAGTGAAGCTCTCAGTTATCTCAGTCATCAGGCAGTTCAGACAAAAGTGAATCTCACCTGCCAAGCACATAGGACTCACTCACAGCTGCTGCTTGCTGCTATGTTACCTGCCTGACCCTAAGAGCAAGCTTTTCTTATAGCCTGAAACTCAAAAACGAGCATAACCCAATACATTAAATGCTTGGAATATAGAAAGACAAAAAGACCCAGATTCTGTGAGACAAAGCAGTCAGGATAATAACTGCGTGTACACAGGTGTGATCATTACAAAAGTGCACTGAAGGCCAGGATGGGTGTGACAGTGGCACTGAGGGCGATGCTGGAGGAACGGGTCTTTTGAAGACAGGCAGCATTATAGACAGAAATCTCTCTGCAGGAAACAAGCTGAAGAGATGCATTTCCTGAAGAACTTTGGAGAAAGTTAACAAAACAAGTTCTTCATTTTACATGTCAGAGACTCAAAAGGCACATTTGGAAGAGGCACTCACACAATCCCCTTTATTTTAATTTTTTAGAGACAGGGTCTCATTCTGTTACCCAGGCTGGAAGGCAGTAGTGGGATCACAGCTCACTGTAGCCTTGAATTCCTCCTGGGCTCAAGTGACCCTTCTGCCTCAGCCTCCCAAATAGTTGGAACTACAGGTGTGTGCTACCATCATGCCTGGCTAATTTTTTAAAAATTATTTTTGCAGAGACAGAGTCTTGCTATGTTGCCCAGGCTGGTCTCAAACTCCTGGCCTCAACTGATCCTCCTGCCTGGGCTTCCCAAAGTACTATGATTACAGGTGTGAGCCACCATGTCTGGCTGACAATTTCCTTTAAACAGAGTGTACTAGCCATCATTTTAAGATCCTATACATAGATAAGGTGAAGCTCTGTGGTTCTTTCAACAAAGTAACAAGCCTGAAGCTAGGATGCAAGAAAGCGCATGGCACCCCCATTCTCTGTAAACAAAAACAAGAATATGTGCATGTCAACAGCATACGCAGAGCTGGCCCTTAGTGGCTATCCTTCACAGTGAGGCACCATACCTTCTGCTCCTTGAGGCCACTAAACATCAAGGTTAAAGAGTTTGTGGAGATTCACAGGTGGGTAGAGAAAGGTTGGCAAAGGTGCCTCACTTCTAACCACTCTGGGGTAGGATAAGACCTCCAAAGACATGCATCTTATGCCATGTGAGAGTCTCACATTTCCTCTCCCTTATTGTCACTTGCACCCAGATAACTCAGGTCATAAATTGGATGTGCAATGAACTTGTCATCAACCTGTTCAACACAATCCAACAGCTTTTTGCACAGTGACCCTACCTCCATGGGGAGACTCCCGGATGTCCCAAATAAGAACCCGGCCATCATCTGAGGAACTGGCAAAAATGTTGTCATTCACTGGGCTTACCGACAAGCCATATACTGCATCTTCATGAGCAAACACGTCCAAGGTCTCACTGCTGAGAGACAGAGAGCAAGAAAGAGGCACACACATACACACAAACACAGTGCAGAGTCCCAACCCTCCAGTACCTAGGGTATAGTCTCTTTCATTTCTAGGAGAAGTCAACCCAGCTAAACCCAAAGGATATTATATTTCCTAAAAGGCAGGTAATTCAATTTTTGTTAAAAAAAAAAAAAAGGTACTATTAAAGAGAGTTTTTACAGATGTCACGATAATTTTTGTACTAAATGTTTAAAGCATGTTTAAAAGTGACTTTTAAGCATGTTTTAAAGTGACTCAATAGCTGAGTTTTGTGTTTTTGTTTATTACAGAATGCATCTGCTTGTATACAAATTTGGGAGTGGAGCTTGATTTCCAAAAAGCAAGGAAAAGCTTTAAGGCAGCCAAATCTGATGCCAGCAAGGATGGAAAAGGGATCTCCTAGCAATCTGGCATGGTGGTTAGCAGCATGACTCTGACGCCAGACTGCCTAAGTTCAGATCCTAGCACCACTTGACCTAACACCTCTGCACCTCCATTTCCTCATCTGTAATGGAGATCACAACAGTATCTCCTCATAAAATGATTGTGAAGGTTAAATGAATTAATACACATAGAGCACTTAGAATGGTGTCTGGCAAATAGTAAGAACTCAATAAATATTCGCTATTATTACTATCATTAAATATTATACTCCCTTTTTTTCCAACCTCTCCTTATAAATTTTCACCTAAAAACTATACTTTCATATCAACTTTGCAAATCCTCTTTTCTTTTATAAATCAAAACTTTATTTCAAAACTTTTATTGGAATCTTTTTTAGAAAAGGATAGCTGGTTTTATCCTATTTTCCTCAAAAAACAAAAACTGTTTTGGTCTAAAGAGATATTTGCCTCTCTTAATATGAAAAAGAGTCAATCACCTCCACACATCAACAATCTATTTACCTTTCAACATCATGGAGAATAACTTGCTCATCATTTCCTGTAAAGAAAAAAATCAGACATTTGATAATTCCTGCAAGGTGGACCCTGTCCACATTACAATTTAGTATTTTAAAGTTTTCAGGGATTGAAAGGAAATCTGAGCTAACAAGAAAAAAAAAAAAAAGAAATAAAGAAAAGAAAATTACTTTAAACAAAAAAGAAAAAAAAAGTTTTCAGGGAAAATATATGAACAAAGTCAATGTTAATACAAATTAGGAATGTTAATACAAATTAGGAATGTTAACTAGAAAAAAAGTTTATAAAAATAATTTAAGAAGGATAGGACATTCTTAAAGAGAATTTTAAAAACCTAACAGCAATGAGGTATAACCTAATAACAGTTCCCAAAATGTATTATCCAGTGGATGATGTAAAACACTTTGGCCATTAAGGAAAAGAGTAAATGGTCATGGGCAAATCAATTCACTCATCCAAGCTAGCTTTCCCATCCCTCCTCAGCAAAATACTCATTAACTGTGAAACCTGGAATAAAACCTCTAACATTTCAATGCCTCAGGATTTTACCTACAAAACAGGGATAATAATTGTACCTACTTCATAGGGTTATTGTGAGGATAACAGTATGTCTGTAAAAGCATTCAGAATAGGGCTGAGCACTTAATAAGTCTCCAATAAATGTTTGGTATTATTCCTATCCTCATCATCTTACAAAGCATTAAAATTTGAGGACTGTGTGATTCTAAACAATGAGCAAGTTTCTATCTTGCATTTTTCCTTATTATACCAAGGTATCTAAAAATACTATATTCATGATCTGTGTAGTCCTAACTTCAAGTGATTTATATAGCCAAAAAGAAAAAAAGAAAAATCTAAATATGAAAAGACAAAAAGTAAAAAATGGCTCAATGTATGCTGAAATACATAACCAACAGTCTCATAAATAGAAAGCAAAAGTAGCAGAAAAGATGTGGCCCAGAACACCTTAAACAAAGCCCTGGCTGTAAATTCTATTGTTATGTGCAAACCAATGAAACTAATAAACCCATACTAATGCCTCTAGGTATCAAGCACAATGCTAGGTGCTGGGTATATGAGGATAACAACATCCTGCCCAGGCACGAACAACTAACAGCAACAAGAGGGGCTGTCTTGTAGCGATATGGTCTAGCTATGGGGACAAGTATTTCCTTCATGAGTGGGATGAAAGTACATGGAAGATTGAGCCAGATGAAGAGAAACTCAAATAATTCAAAACTCTTACCAATGAAAGACACGAGGAATTGGTGGGGACTGGACAATCAAAGAGAAAAAACAGCATGAGCAAAAAGGCAGAGGCCAAAATAGTACAGTGCAGTGCACACCTTAAGATGGCAAGTAGCTTAATGGGCTAGCAGGGGAGGGATAGATTAGGGTAGATAGATTAGGGTTTAGACTTTATTCTGTGAGCACTATAAGGTCAAAGGTTCACATGGTCAAATCTTTACGTTTAAAAAGAAAACTTGTATAAGCAATGAATTCAAAGGAGGGGTTCGAGACTGGTAGCAGAAATTACAGAGGGCCATTGCAACAATCCAGGCCAAACATGAGGACCTGAAGCAGAGCAGTGGGTAGAAAAAGAGAACAGAAACTAAAGGAGGAATATGAGAGGCTTTCAGGACACATCTGACAGGACCTGATATCTGACTAGATGTGTAAATGAAAGAAAGGCAGGTTTGAGGATGACTTCAAGATCACTATTAGACTGAACCATGTGAAATTACAATTTTTGGAAGTTGAAAATAATTAAATGTCAGCATTTCTTAAAGTTACACCAAATAGTTTATATAACTGGAGGAACATTAATAATACCTGAGAAAGGAAATTCAGCAGAAAAAGACAAAATTTTGGGACAGCGAAGGACTAATAATGTTAGTTTCATATCTGTTGCATTTAAATTGCTTTTGGAACACAAGTAGATACCCAGTGGGGAAATATGCAGCTCAAAAAAGAGGTAAGGGCTAGAAATTTGGTGGTCAGAAAGGGGTGTAGTTGATGGAAGCCATTACCAAGGGAGGGAGGGAGGGAAGGAGGAAGGAAGGAAGGAGAGAAAAGATAGACAGACACACTACCCAAATACATAGTACTGCTATAATGCAGAGAAGACAAGCTATGGGAAACTAGGAATTCCACAACTCAATGAGATACAGGAATAAAAATAAGAAGTTATTTTAGCACTTCTTTCTTTAAAACCCTAACCACAGTGAATTTCCCAAAGTGGTATCTCCCTTCTCACCTCCAGAGAATACTTTGGTGTTCCCACTGTTGAAAGCCAGGCAAAAAATGTTGGAATGGTGCTCTCCTTTCAGCTGTATGGGCTTGACCCTGGAGTGGATGGCTTGTTCCATGTGCCATAGCAGAACCCGGCGGTCATCTCCTCCTTAAGAAGGGAATAAGAATTTAGGGTTAAAACAGCTAATGTTGCAAGGCTGACACTTGGTTTTGCCAGCCTCAAATCTCACCCTTTCCAAAACTGCACCTCCACAACTCCATAAGACTCTGATGGTGTACAAAAAGCCAAGATTCCACCCCCATCAGTAGGCATATGACCTCTAGGCCACTCACTGTTTCCCAGGAATTGAATCTTAAACAATTCAATATAGAAATTGAAAGGTATAAGCACTGATATTGAGATCCCTAAAACCATCCTGTTCCTGTCTTTCCACAGCTCAGTTGTTTAAATATTTCTTCATATGCTACCCTAGAATCCTTTAGCTAAAGTCATTTTTTTAGTTTAACAGACCCTGAGTTGATTTCTATTGCTTGCAACCAAAGAACACTAAGGTAATATTTCTAGAGTAACAGTTTTCAAAACAATCTCCTTGATGTGATCTCATAACTATGAGACACTGTACAAATGACAACTAAGGAATCACAGGACTCTTACAGTAGGAGGTCTAGACAGAATCGGCTCTCATGAAGCTCAGCCCAGCTCTTACCTCTGCATAACTCTCAATACTCTGAATTAAATAAGCAATATTACACTGCATCAGCCAGATCCTAGAGAATGAGAATATATATATTCTACATATTCTTTATATTTGCAAGATTCATTAAAAATATCTGGAAGGATGAACAGACTTAACAATGGTTATTATTTCTAGGAAATAGGATTAGAAGAGAGAAGTAGAGGACAGATTGAGTTTCTACTTTTACTTTTTATAACAAACTTATATTTTCATAATAAAAATATAAGTTACAACAGCAGCAAAGCATAGCAAGCTCTGTACCTCTAGTCTCCCGTCCTCCATTCAACTAAAAATACAATAGCCAAAAATTACAGCATATCCATACAAGGGCACACTATGAAGCCATTAAATTGGTAAATTTGTACGAGCTAATGCAGAAAGATGGCCAAAGGTCTTCATTAAGGGGGAAAATGAGGTATAAAACAGTATGTATACCAACATTCATTTGTATAAAACAAATTTTTAAAAAGCTCCATGACAGCAGAAACCTTGTCAGTTTCATTCACTGTGAAATAACCAGCACCTAAATGAGTGCTCCAAAGAGTAGGCGTTGAATGAATATGCTTACACTTGCATATCTATGCTTGTATTTGCACAGCCATATCTAGATGGCTATAAAGGAGTTGTTTACAGTGTCCACTATAACTGTTAGGCTGGGTTTGGGAGACTTCTGTGAGTGTGTGATAAAGTAAGTACATATACAATGTTGTACAACTACTACCACTATCCATCTCCAGAATTTTTCATCAGCCCAAAATGAAACTCTATGTCCAATAAATAATAACTCCTCTTACCTCCTAGTAACCACTATTATACCTCCTGCCTCTGTGAATTTATCTACTCTAGGTATCTCATAAAAGTAGAATCATATACTATTTCTCCTTTTGGGTCTAGCTTATTCACTTAGCATAATGTCTTCAAGGTTCATCCATGTTGTAGCATGTATCAGAATTTCATTCCTTTTTAAGGATGAATAGTATTCAGTTGTATATACACTTTTGTATGCATATTTTGTTTATCCATTCATCCACCAATGGACATTTGGGCTGTTTCCATCTTTTGGCTATAGTGAGTAATACTGCTATGAACATGGGTATACAAATATCTATTTGAGTCCCCGCTTTCAATTATTTTAGGTACACACATTATTGGTAAACTTTTATATTTTAATGCGGTAGCCAAATCATACTTACTTTCCCTCCCCTAGAAAGAAGTTATCTTTGTTCCTTGAGTTCCTTTGTTTCTGGAGTTCCTTTGTTTCTTAACTTCCTTCTTCCTTCCATTGTCGCTCAAAATAAAGTTCTGTGTCTTCCTCCGAAGTATTTCGTTGTCCACTAGACTGATCCCTTAAGTGTAGCCCACAGTGTTCTGTGTTTATGATTTGCCTATTCCAACTATGAGTTCTCTGGCCTGGGATGGTAACTAAATTCTGTATCTCTTACAAATTTACCACTTCATAAAACATCAAGTTAAGGTCATGTAAATAATGGTTTGCGGTTTTGTTGTTTTATTTTAATGAAAATACAAATGGCTTTTCATCCTACTAATAGACTTAGACAGGCCATGGGCACTTTAGTTCTCCATAGTTCACTCCTATTGTTTCCCCAACACTGAAGCCATGAGTCATGGACTTATCATTGCTTTTCCTATTGCGTTTTTTATATTAAAGAAATATTTCTCCATACCTATGTCTCTAGCAAAAGTGGAAAATTATAGGAGATACCCACATGTTTCTTCTACTTGTTCATGTTTCTAACCTAATCTCCCTGAGCCTCAAATATAAAATGTGATCATACTAGCTCTTCTACCCTCATTGGTTTTATAAATTATAAAGCCAAGTACAAGAGAATAAACTTGCCAAGATCACACAATAAGTCATTGAGCTAAGATTCAAAAGCAAGCAGTGAAGACTTCATAACCTCCACTCTTAAGTACTATTCTATACTGCCTGCCTTATAGAACAAAAAATAAACCATAACAAAGCAAATTCATCTGATGGACAACTGAAGGGATCCTCTGCCTTATTATCATAACTCAAAAATATCTAGGTAAGAATAAAACAAGGGAGCACAGGAGTACAAACAGAAGCAGACTTAACTGGAGTACACTGAGGGACCAGGACAGGACTGCCTGAGATTATAAGGATTCTAACAATGCACAAAACTGGTAATTTTTGGATGTTTGGTTTGGACGTTTGGCCCCTTCAAATCTCACGTAGAAATTTGATCCCCAGTGTTGAATGTTGGGAATGTAGGGCCTGGTGGGAGGTGTCTGGGTCTTCAGGGAGATCCCTCATGAATGGCTTGGTGCCCACCCAGTCTCACTATTATTAGCTCCAGAGCTTGGCACCACCTCCTCCCTCTCTTTGCTCCTTCTCTCACCATGTGACATGCCTACTACCTCTTAGCCTTCTGCTTTGATTGGAAGTTCCCTGAAGCCCTCACCAAAAGTGGACGCTGGCACCAAGCTTCTTGTACAGTCTGCAGAACCATAAGCCAAATAAGCCTCTTTTCTTTATAAATTACCCAGCCTCAGGCATTCCTTTATAGCAGCACCAAATGGACTAACACATGGCCTAATACCCAGAAGATGCAAAGAATTCCTATAAACAATTTTTAAAACTCCAATAGGAAAAGACAATTCACAGAAGAGGAAACCCAAATAGTGAACAGATACTATAAAGCTGCAGTCCCCAACCCCCAGAACATGGCCAGGCACCAGTTTGGGGCAGTACCAGTCCATGGCCTATTAGGAACTGGGCTGTGCATCACCGCCTGACTCTGCCCTCCTTCCCCCCATATCCCCATCCATGGAAAAATTATCTTCCATGAAACTTAGAACCCAGCTGCACAGCAGGAGGTGAGCAAGAGAAGCTTCATCTATATTTACAGCTGTTCCCCATTGCTTGCATCACAGCCTGAGTGCCTGAGCTCCACGTCCCTCAACCCCTTCCATGGAAAAATTGTCTTCCGTGAAACCAGTCCCTGGTGCCAAAAAGGTTGGGGACCACTGCAAAGGATCTCAAACTCTATAGTAATCAGGGAAATGAAAATTATAATTTAGACACATTCTCAAAAGTGGCACAAGGAAATATATAAGAATTGTTTGCTGTATCATTGTTCATAATATCAAAAAACTGTAGACATAAATATCAATGCAGGAATGGATAAATTTTATACATTTACAAATACAAGTGAAATCTAAACATGATGGAACACCATACAGCAGTTAAAACGAACTAGGGACAAGTGTACCAACATGAATAAATCTTGAAAACCTAACAATGGTAATAAAATCAAGTTTCAAAAAGATATAAAAAAGATAACATTTAAGCATGTATTTTTAAATATATAAAAGTACTATACATTATTTATGGATAAACACACATATAGTAGAAGAGCCCTTTAACTGTATCTGTAAAGTTTTTTTTCTTCAAAAAAAATAGATAAGTGATTATTATAGCAAGGTTGCAGGATATATGGTTAATAAACAAAAGTCAATCACTTTTCTATATACTAGCAATGAACAAGTGGAATTTGAAATGAAAAACATATTACCATTTATATTAATACCCTAAAAATGAAATATTTAGGTATAAATCTAACAAAATATGTACAAAATCTATATGAGGAAAACCACAAAACTATGATGAACAAAATCAAAGAAGAACTAAATAAATGGAGAGATATGCTCACGGACAGGAAGACTAAATATTTTTAGTTCTTCCCGACTTGATCTATAAATTAAATGCAATTCTGTCAAATTCCCAGCAAGTTATTTTGTAGATAATCAACAAACTCATTCTAACGTTTTAATGAAGAGGGAAAAACCCCAGAATAGCCAACACAATTTTGAAGGAAAAGAAGAAAGTTGGAGGACTGACACTATCTAACTTCAAGACTTACAAGCTATAGCAATCAAGACAGTGTGGTACTGGTAAAAGAACAGACAAGTGGAACAGAATACAGAAGACAGAAATAAACCCACATAAATATAGTTAACTGATCTTTGATGAAGAAGCAAAGGCAAAACAATCAAGCAAAGATAGTCTTTTCAAACAACTATACAGCCACATGCAAAAAAATGAATCTAGACAGAGACCTTAAGCCCTTCATAAAGATTAACTCAAAATGGATCAGAGATCTAGATATAAAAGGCAAAACTATAAAACTCCTAGAAGACAACACAGGAGAAAACCTAGATGACCTTGGGTATGGCAATGACTTTTTAGATACACTGCCAAAGGCACAATCCATGAAAGAAACAATTGATAAGCTGGATTTCATTAAAATTAAAAACTTCTGCTTTGCAAAAGTCAATGTCAAGAGAATGAGAAGACAAGCCACACAGCAGGAGAAAATATTTGCAAAAAACACATCTGCTAAAGGACTGCTATCCAAAATATACAAAGGGCCAGGCACAGTGGCCTGTAATCCTGGCACTTTGGGAGGCCAGTAGTTCAAGACCAGCCTGGGCTGTCACATAACAAGGCCCGTCACTACAAAAAAAAAAAAAAAAAATTAGCCAGGCATGGACCAGTCCCAGCTACTCAGGAGGCTGAGGCAGGAGATCACTTGAGCCCAGGCAGACCGGGAGACAGAATGAGGCCCAGTCTAAAAATATATATACACACAAATATATATATGTATACATACACAAAAAACTTCTAAAACTCAAAAATAAGAAAACAAACAAATCTGTCAGGGTGCAGTAGCTCATGCCTGTGATCCTAGCACTCTGGGAGGCCGAAGCAGTAGACCCGCCTGAGCAAGAGCAAGACCTCCTCTCTACAAAAAATAGAAAAATTAGCAGGGCATGCTGCCGCATGCCTGTAGTCACAGCTATTTGGGAGGCTGGGGCAGGAGAATCACTTGAGCCCAGGAGTTTGAAGTTGCTGTGAGCTATGACGATGCCACTGCACTCTAGCCCTGGTAACGGTAACGGAACAGGCAACACAGTGAGACCTTGTCTAAAAATGAAAAGAATGAAAAGGAAGGAAGGGAAGGAAGGGAAGGAGGGGAAGGGAGGGAAGGGAGGGAGGGAAGGAATGTGGGGAGGGAGGGAGGAAGGGAGCCCAATTAAAAAATGGGTCAAAGACCTTAGGAAATACCTCACTAAAGAAGATATGCAGATGGCAAATAAGAATATGAAAAGAAGCTCCACATTATACTGTCAACAGGAAATTGCAAACTAAAACAACAATAAGATACTACTACACATCTATTAGAGTGGTCAAAACTGAGAACACAGACAATATCAAATGCTGGTGAAGATGTGTAGCAATAAGCGATCTCAATTACTGCTGGTGGGGTTGCAAAATGATACAACTTTGGAAGACAGTTTGGCAGTTTCTTACAGAAATAAACATATTCTTATCATACAATCCAGCAATCAGGCTACTTGGTATTTACTCAAAGGAGCTGAAAACTTACGTCTACACAAAGACCTGCACACAGATGTTTATTGCAGTTTTATTAATAATAGCCAAAACTTAGAAGCAATCAAAATGTCCTTCAGTAGGTAAATGGATAAACTTTGTTATATCCAATGAACTATTATTCCGCACTAAAAAGAAATGACCTATCAAGCCATGAAAAGGCATGGAGGAACCTTAAATGCATATTACCAAGTGAAAAAAGCTAATCTCAAAAGGCTGTATACTGTGTGATTCCAACTATATGACACTCTGGAAAAGACAAAATCATGGAGACAGTAAAAAGATTAGTTGTTGCCAGGGGTTGCGAGAAGGGGGTGAATAGATGGAGCAGAAGGGATTTTTAGGGCAGTGAAAATCCTCTGTATGATATTATAATGATTAATACATGCCATTATACATTTGTCCAAACCCATAGAATATACAATACAACCAAAAGTGAACCCTAATGTAAATTTATAGACTCTAGGTGATTATGGTGTGTCAGTATAGGTTCGTCAATTGTAACAAAGGTATCACTCTGGTGGAAGATTGTTTTTTTTTTTTTTTTGAGACAAGGTCTCATTCCAGGCTGGAGTGCAGTGGCATGATCACAGCTCACTGCAGCCTCAAACTTCTGGGCTCAAACAATCCTCCTGCCTCAGCCTTCCAAGTAGCTGAGAGTACAGGCGCATGCCACTATGCCTGGATAGTTTTTCTCATTTTTTGTAGAGATGGGGGTCTCACAATGTTGTCCAGGCTGTTCTCAAACTCCTGTCCTCAAGCAGTCTTCCCATCTTGGACTCCCAAAGTGCTAGGATTACAGGTGTGAGACACTACACCCGTCCAGTGGAAGATGCTGACGATGGGAGAAGCCATGCATGTGTGAGGGTAAAGCGTATATGGAAAAGCTCTGTACCTTTCTCTTAATTTTCCTGTGAACCTAAAACTGCTCTAAAAAAATAAAGTCTTAAAAACAAAACAAAAAATAATAGATTGAAAATAAATTTAACAAACTGTCAACTTTTGTCAAATCCAATTGGTATCTCTCTTCTTTATGTTTAAATATTTAATCATATTAAAGAAGTATTATATCTCTTAGGTGTGATTATGACATTGTGGTTATGTTTAAAAAAAAAGTCTTTATCTGTTAGGGATGCATACCAAGGTAGATGAAATGGTGTACATCTGGAATTTTCTTTAAAATGTTCCAGAAAAAAAAAGTAGGGGGGATAGGTGATTAATAAAATGTAGACAATTATTACAGATGGTGTTACATGGCCTGTTAGGGGACCAGGTCATAGAGCTCTGCCACACACAAAACACACACACACACACACACACACACACACAGCCATCATGGAAAAATTGTTTTCTATGAAACTTGGGGACAGGGGGTGCACAGCAGGAAGTGAGCAGCTGGTGAGGGAGCATATTTACAGCTAAGTATTTACAGCCGCTCCCCATCGCTAACATCACTGCCTGAGCTCCACCACTCCCCCCACCCTCCTCTGTCCATGGAAAATTTGTCCTACATGAAACCAGTCCCTGGTACCAAAAATGTTGGGGACCACTGCATACTATACTTTCGTGTATGTTTGAACATTTCCATTTCCGCAGTAAATTATTTGGGTTTATTTTTAGTTTTCGTGACAGGAAAAAAAGTAAACAATATTGTGCAGGATGGGCTGGAATACTCATGGCAAAGAAATATAAAAACTGAGGGTACCTCTATATTTATTAACTAAGACCTATGCCAGGCAGTACATCTTTCTCTTCAATTGAAGCAGCTTAAGGAAAAAAAGTTCAATTAAAAACAGAATATTTATACCTTTGCACTCAAGTTATAACCATTCTCAACCCTTGCCTCATTATCCAGACAGCATTATCTTTAATGTTCATTCTAGACATTTATAGGATGATTTAATTTGGCCAAGTACTCAGTAATTCAAAATGCATGGCTATTTGTTAAGTGCCTTGGGATCATTTAAAATGACATGTCCTTAGTAACTAACATGACAGTGACAGGCCAAGTCCATAGGAGACTGGAATCACTGAGGCAGAAATTATCACTGCAGAAGGGTCTGCCTCTTTACTTTGCCCTCAAGGTTAATGTCAGAAGATGTAAGGTACACATACCTCTTCCCCCACCCCTCAATTTCCTTAGGCAAGGTATGAAGAGTCCCATGCAGAGATAGCATTTTTCAACCATGTGTTGACAAAAACCTCAATGGGTACAAATTGAGGCATAATCTGAAATTGTTGGGCCGCTTTTAAGCCAGCAGAGGGAGCTGAACAGCTGTGCCAAAGCCTCTGACCCCACAAAGCAAGGGAGGGCTGATGAAACTAAAACAGTGAGGTCAGAACATGAAAGCAGCTCTAGAGTTGTGTCTCTGAATCACCTAGCCAATTCAAAAAGCCTGAGATCGACCCTATAGTTCCACACAGAGGCTGTGTGATCCGCAAATAATCCAAGTGAAGAATGTTTAAGATCATTAAGACATCTCCATGGACCTGGCAGTTGAGTCTTAGAAAGTCAGCCTCAATGAAAATGTTGGAAATACTCTTCTAGACATTGGCCTAGGCAACAAATTTATGAAGAAAACACCAAAGGCAATCACAGCAACAACAAAAATAAATAAATGGGACCTGATCAAACTAAAGCTTCTGCACAGCCAAAGAAACTGTCACAAGAGCAAATAGACAACCTACAGAATGGGAGAAAATTTTCACATGCTACACATCTGATAAAGGGCTGATAACTAGAATCTATTTAGAACTCAGGAAAATCAGCAAGAAAAAAAATCAAACAACCCTATCAAAAAGTGGGCAAAGGACATGAACAGAAACTTTTCAAATGAAGACAGAACAATGGCCAACAAACATATGAAAAAATGCTCAACATTTCTAATCATCAGGGAAATGCAAATCAAGACCATAATGAGATCTCACTTATCTCCAGTGAGAATGGCCTTTATCAAAAAGTCACAAAACAATAAATGTTGGCGGCGTCCACAGAGTTCTTATGGTTTCGATTTAAATGAAAGAAATTAAAGATGACCCTGTCTAGGGTAGCAAAAAAGCTGAACATCACTAGATTCTGAACACTAGGAGGGCCAGGTCGTGCCCACTCTCTATGTTGCTCCACTGTGGTGCCTGGGCACTGCCTGGCATAGAGGTGGTGTTCATGAGTGCTTAGCCCCAAAAGAAATGGATGCAATTGCATGGGGCCGTTAACAAAGGAGTTGCAGTAACTTTAATAGAATCAGCAGCTAGATATAAAGTCTGAACAAGCTATGCTCTTTAAATAAAGAGCATAAGATGGAAATATGCCAAAATTTCAGGTCACATGTCACCCAAATGTCTCTTCATAACCTAACTCCACTGAGTAGTGGTCTTGCCTGTGTAACTCAACCAATATTGCTTTGTTTAGAAAACTGTTACCTAGTCTTTTTGAAAAGAGATACATTCTTTCTTCCCAGTGCCACCTTCCCCTGGTGAGGTCATATTCTCTCCCTCAGTACACTATTCAGCTTGAAATTATATGTCTATAAATTCTTTCATTTGAGAATATTCAAATACTTAACAATCATATTAGAAAGTACAAGTATTTTCCTTAATCCGAAAATCTGCAATGCTCCAAAATCTGCAACTTTCTGAGCATTGACATGACACTCAAAGGAAATGCTCATGGAGGAATTTTGGATTTCAGACTTTCAGATTAGGGATGCTCAAATGGTAAATATAATGCAAATTTCCCAAATCCAGAAAAGAAAATCCAAAATGCATAACAATTCTAGTCCCAAGCATTTCAGATAAGGGATACTCAACCTGTATAATCAAACACAGGTCCTGGGTTTTACAATTCCTTCTTCCAAGATGATAAAAATTGTCAAATCTGCTTTAAAACACAAACTTGAAGATGCACCATTCTGGGGAACACTATTATGAATATTTGGCTACAAAAACAATTTTTTAAATCAATTACCCCAATAAATAGTTACTGATGCTTCCTGAAAACCAAACACACAGTAAAGAGATGCCTTAATCAAATACTACCTTCTAAGTACCCACCCCAAAAAAAAGTGTCAACGGCAAAGCTACAAAGAAGCTGAGCAAAACAATATTGATTTAAGGGCTGCTACCCAAATTCTCTCCTCAAGTCAGAATTTTGGATGCAGGAAAAAAGATTTGTCAGATATATTTACACTGTCTTGGGGCATGAATGGTTATCTCTAGAAATGTAGCACTAAGACTAATCTAAACACACACCCATCTTTTTACATGCTGTCATTTTGACCAAGAAGGCCACACCTTACTTGTAAAGACCATTCCATTTATTTCTCAGAACACCTCACCTGTACCACGGTTGGCTGAATATGTGTCTTCCACACCTCCCCTCCTGTGTCAGGACTCCTGGACAAGCTCAGTCTACCTCTACCTTCTCTTTCCAACACATTTTCCCTCCTTTTCTCCTTTTTTCTTCACTGCCACTAGCCCAGGCAAAGTCAATCATACCTGCACCTTAGTCACTTCAGAAATATCCAGAGCCTGACATGGGTATGTCAAGGACAATCCTAGTGAGGGACTGGAGATTTTAATGTTCAATCCATGCTTGGCAGGCATGGAGTACCCCAGTACCCTAGCAGAGTTTCATAAATTCTATAACCACTCTTCATTCTTTAGGAATCACTGCAATTACTTCAAACCTTCCATTCAAGATATCAGAGTATCTATCACTGCCTTCATAATGATATAAAATAGAGAGGTTATCTGACAATAATTTCTCAAGACTAAACATTTGAAGATACATGGCTAAGATAATCTATTTTTACCACCCTCTTCCATACACACACACAAAGAGAAAGTCTGATTCATTTTTATTCAAAGAGAATTCTTCAGTGACTTCCAAACAAATCATATATTTTATTCTTGAAACATACCCTACATTCACAAGGGTAACAGAAACATACCCTACATTCATAAGGCTAACAGAAAAAAATTGCCCTTGGCATTTCCAAAAACATGAGATTCAGAAGATATTGTCAGCTTTTTTCTGTAGACATATGCTGCCCAGTGGGATGTGACACTCTGCAGAGGTCTAATTCAGAAAGAAAAATATGGAGGGGATAAGGTCAGAGCAGTTATGTACCAGTCTAGTATGGTAAAATACATTTGAAAAATCAGGGCAAAACACTATGGGGCTCTAACATCTGTAGTTTAGTTTCTAGACACATACCCTTTAACCCCAGTTAGGCTTCTGAGTGATCCTGTACCCAGGAATATCTCAGGTCTGAGATCATTTACTCTCAGGAAAAACAAACACACACATACAAACAGTGCACACATTCAGGGAGCCCTGACTTCTGCTAAAAACAAACAAACCAAACAGAATTACCTTCAGAAAGCACCAGTTAGTGTTCAGTACTACTCAGATGAAATAAATAAAACACAGTCCAAATACAACCATGGACCAAACGATGACGCTTATTCTAAAAGTATCTGTTATTTCCAATGAAAAGGTTTAAATTATATTCCACTTATAATTCCAAACTTTAAAGCCACTTTCTATGAAACCAAACCTTGACACCAAATTTAAAATATTTTGACAGCTACACCTAAAATTGTATGGCAGATAATTCAGTTCCACCTTGGTATGTGGAGATAACTTAGAATTCAGTTGTAGAACTCCTAGGTTACTATTTGAATGTACAAGTCAGCAGTCAAGTTTAGAAATGAAAAAAACCAATTACTAACACACTTCTCTACAGCTCTACCTTACTGGGAGCCCTTTTGTAAAAAGTAAAGAACCTGTATTTGTTTTTAAATAGCTAATTATTGTTATCTAGTTATTATTTCACCTCAAGATTACCTAGTGAGCAGTAAACACCCTCCCTATAAAACTTAAAAAGAATCCATGGTTTTATAACAAAATTAGAAGGCTTGTGCATCACAATCCTCTACTAGATTATTTGTCTTAAAAATTAAAGGAAACTAACTTTAAAAACTGCTGTCACTGACACACTAAACTTCCGAGGAAATAAGAGAGAAAAACAAAGGGAAAAGGGCGGGGGGAGGAGAAACCCCCTCCATATACACCACACACAAATACACACACACACACATACACACAACAACACACATTAAAGAGTATTTTTTACCCAACTGGCAAGTACTGTGAAGGCAAAGTGGTGCTGAACTTTTTCTTAAAGCAAGGACCGAGCTGACCAGACCACAGAGCACTCACCACCTCTGAGTCCTCCCCGTGCCCCCAACTTGAGGTTCCCTTGGCTTGGATCAACTCTGCTCATTTTCACCCAAGATTTGCAGGATGCCTCACTACAGCCATATGGACCAAGATGATGAGTCATCTGTCACCCAGAATTCCTTTTTTGACCTTTCCACATTCAATCACCTTTAGCACACTTAACAGGCACGTCCTCCGCAGAGCGTGTGCCTGTGTGACATAAGGAGTTTAAAGCTGAACACAGGAACTAGGCATTCCTTACACGCCACACTGTGCCAAATGGATTTATTCCAGAGCTTTAAAGAAAAATTGCAACTGAAAAAGTGACCAGATGGGTTTTCAAGGAGAAAAATACAAACTAAGTCATTTTTGAGAGGCTGACGCACTTTTCTAAAAACAGGCCTATGATGTCAAAGAACTTCAGTTACTCAACCCTGAGAGGAAAAATCATGGCAAAAAAAGCAAGCATTGAAGATATATAAAACATTCCATAACTGAAACAGACTCCTCAACTCTACATGGCTAAATATTTTTAAAGCTATTTTTGAACTTAACACTTCAAATAGTCACTCCTCCTAAAAATTCAGGACCTACACACCAGCCACAGCAAATAATAATGACAAAATCTCATACTTACATGGCACCTACTATATGACAAGCATTCATCTAAGCACTTTACATATGTTTGCTGCACCCTTAAAAAATTCTTTTCTAACTCATTTTTCCTGAGCAGTGAGATGCAGAGTAAGGTGACCTGCCAAGGTCAATCACACTGCTAGTAAGTGGCAGGGCTGGGATTCAGACCAGGCAGTCAGGCCGCAGTGCCCATGCTCTCAATTATTACACTAACCCTCTTTCCAAAGGAGTTTAACATAGATGATCATTTTTTAACACAGATTTTTAAAGTTCACTAAAACCATGCAAGTTCATTTTATAAGATGAGAAGCCTTACAATTAAAGAATTTAAACTAGAGAAATCACCGTTAGGTGGTGGCAAAACCAGTTTATTAGTTATGGCAAATACCCACACAGAAAGTATTGGGGGTGTTATGGTTTGAATGACCTCTCCAAAACTCATGTTGAAATTTAACTGACAATGTAACAGTATTGGGAGTGGGGCCTTTAAGCGGTCATTAGATCACGAGCGCTCCACCCTCATAAATGGATTTAACGACATTACGTAGGGAGTGGGTTGGTTATTGCAGGAGTGGGGTCCCAATAAAAGAATAAATTTGACCCCAATTCCCCATCTCACATGTACGTGGATATGGTTTCTCACCAGGTGATGCCTCATACCATGTTATGATGCAGCAAGAAGGCCCTCACCAGATGCTGGTGCCATGGTCTTGGACTTCCCAGCCTCCAAAACTGTGAGAAATAAATTTCTTTTCTATATAAATTACTCAGTCTGAGGTATTTTGTTATAGTAGCATAAAATAGACTAAGACAGTGGCCGGGCATGGTGGCTCATGCCCATAATCGTTGCACTTTGAGAGGTCAAGGCAGAGAGGATCCCTTGAGGCCAGCAGTTCAAGACCAGCCTGAGCAACATAGCAAGAACCCATCTCTACAAAAAAATAGAAAAAATTAGCTGGGCATGATGGTGTGTGCCTCTAGTCCCCGGTACTCAGGAGGCTGAGGTAGGAGGACAATTTGAGCCCAGGTGTTTGAGGCTGCAGTGAATTATGATGATGCTACTGCACTCTACCCCAGACAGCAGAGTGGGGGGGAAAAAACCTAAAAAAACAACAACCAAAAAAACCAACTAAGACAGAAAATTGGTACTGAGACATGAAGTTGTTCCTATAACTAATACCTGAAAACGTGGAAGTGGTTTTAGCACTGGGTAATGAGTAGACACTGGAAGAATTTGGAGGAGGCATCTATAAAAAGCCTAGACTGTCGTCAGTGGTGCACGTTAAGAGCAAGTCTGGTACAGCTCAAAAGAAGAGGTGAGCTGTAGAAAAAGTATGAATCTTTTTAGAGATTACTTTAGTGTTCATGACCAGAATGTTGGTAACAACACAGACAGTAAAGGCCATTCTGATAAGGTCTCAGATGGACATGAGGAACAAGCTATTGGAAACTAGAATAAAGGCCATTGTTGTTATACAGTTACAAGGACCTTGGTCGAATTATGTCCCTGTCCTAGGGCTTTATGGAATGCAGAACCTAAGAGAGATGAACTAGGATATCTGGTAGAAGAAATACCTAAGCAGCAAAGCATTCAGGCTGCTGTGTTGGTTCCTCTTAACCACACACAGTGAGATGCAAGAGCACGGATGACTTAAAGACAGAATTTATAATTAAAAGAGATGCAGATCAGAAAAGTTTGGAAAACTTGCAGCGTGGCCATGTAAAAAGTGAAAACACATGTACGTGAGAGAATACTAAGAACCAATCAACCCTTTGCTAAAGAGATTACCATGGCTAGAAAGAAGCCAGGTGCTATTAATCAGGACAACCAGAGAAATACTCTAAAGGCATTCACCGATCTTTGAGGCTATCCCTCTCATCACAGACCCAGAGCTCTAGGAGGGCAGAATGATTTTAGGAAGACAGACCTAGGGCCACCTTGGGACTCTGCTCCAGCAATGTGCACTCCTTGGCCACCCCAGCCTTGGCATAAGTGGCCCCAGTTGCAGTTCAACCTACCACTCCAAAAGATAAAAGTTGTTAGCCTTGGCGGCATCCACATGTTATTAAGTCTGCAGGTTCACAGAATGCAAGGGGCTATGGGGACAGCTTCCTCTATCCAGATTTCAAAGGATGCCACAGACCAAACCACATGGGGGCCCAGGAAGAGACTTGTTGCAGAGGTGGAGCCACCACTGAGAACCCCCATTAGGGTGATGCACAGCAGAACTGTGGAGTCTGGCTGCTACAGAGTCCCCACTAGGGCCATCCTTAGTGGAACCATGGGCGTAGAACTGCCGCCAAGACCTCAAAACTGTAGGACTACAAACATGCAACTCCAACCCATGAGAGCTGCTGAGCAGACTGAGCCCAGCATAGCCATGGGGTGGGACTGCCAGAGGATGAATCATGCCTTGAATCTCACCATATCTAATTCAGATGAGACTTTGGACTTTTGAGTTGATGCTGGACTAAGACTTTTGGGGCTATTGAGATAGAATGAATGTATTTTGTATTCATGAAATTTAGGGAACCAGAAATGGAATGCCATGGTTTAAATGCCTTCCCACCCAACACTCAGGTTGAAATTTAATTGCCAATGTAATGGTATTGGGAGTCATACCTTTAAGAGGTTATTAGGTCTCATGGGCTCTTCCCTCATGAATGAATTAATGCCCTTATCACAGGAGTGGGTTAGTTATCACCAGAGTGGGCTCCTGATAAAAGGAGCCCACATTTACCCATTTCCACTGGTGCATATGCACTTCTTCCCCATGTGACACCTTCTCATGAGACATGGCAAGAAGGCCCTAAGCAGACACTGGCACCATGCTCTTAGACCTCTCAGCCTCCAAACTCGTGAGAAATAAATTTCTTTTCTTTATAAATTACCCAGTCTGAGGTACTCTGTTATAGCAACAGAAAAAGGACTAAGAGAGGGGGATAACTTTTGTGAGTTTAATGTTGAGTCTGGAGAAATTAGCATGCCTGGGAAAGTGCAGGGAGGGTGATGAAAGCCAAGAAACTCAGTAAGTCTGGAAGGCAATGAAAGAAAACCCCCGGGCTGTAGTACCTAACATCAGTCACAGTGCCCATCACTCACGAATGGTGCCTCTTTTCCACCCCATTGCTTCTGCTAAAATTCAGGCCTTTGACATCCCTTAGTCCAGTTATTCTAATGATCCCTTACTTGGTGTATAGGCACCACCCTCCTCCGTGATCCAGCACCTAATCTCTCCTGTGCTGCTAACAGAAGAGTTTTTCTGAAAGATAAATCTGACCATGTTATGCCCCTACTTAACTCTTCAGTGATCCCTACAGCCTACAATTTCTAGTTCTATCACCTTTGTACAGAATCGGAGGCTATCCACTCCAGGATTTCCCCTGCCAACCTCTGCTCACAGGCTCAGAAAAATACTAGGCTAAGTCATTTCACTCTTACCCTGTTCGAGTAACCCCTCTGCTGAAAAAAGTCCGCCTTCCCAACCCCCATGCATCCCCACACACATCTACCTGTTCTTCACTCTCCATAAAGTTGTTCCAACCCTTCCTCCCACCAATAAAATAGTTTTCTCCTTTATGTCCTCAGGGTACTGCATATATATGATTCCTGTACAGTGTCAGTAACTAATTTTTTACACTTCTTTACACAACGGTCTCCCCTGCTGGGATATCAGCCCCTTAAGAGCAAGCACAGTATCTTCCTATTTGCCAATAATGCTAAAATAAACATCCTTGCATCTTTAGGTAGAAACCCAAAATGGACTTGCTGGATCCAAAAATATATATATTGCTAAACTTCTCTCCAAAGAGAGAGATTACCCATTTTATATTCTCAACAATACTTGTTTCATACATACTCAAAGGATTTTCAGATGTTCTATCCCTGTTAATCTGACAGGTGAAATATAAGGACTCATAGTTTACTTTGTGTGGCCTATGGTGAATGAAAGAACCTCTGATGGAAGATGAGTTACACTTAAGATGACTTATTGATGGAAACAAAAGGCAGCATCAAAACTGAAACAATAAGGGGAATTCAGTGAAGGTTTGCTTCAAGTCAGCAGTTCTCATGACGGTAGTAGCCTGGAGACAGAAGAATTAAGAGGCTTTGCCACAGTGGGTTTCTATAAGGTTGCCATATTAGAATATCAGATAAGTGACAGAAATTTAGAAGGGGTGCATTTTCCAATTGGTAAGAAATTAAGGGCGGTGCAAGGTGACCATAGCCGACTATTCCCAGAAATCCAGTGTACCAGAAGTTCCAACTCACCATCTAGTAGCCAGGGCTGGCTGCGCCTATTCTCCAACTCCGACATCATGAGGCGTGTGATCACATGATCTGGAACCAAAAGACCTTTCTCTATGTACTGCTTTGCCATGTCACCAACTTCTGTTAAAAAAACAAGAAAAAGAGAAACACTCAAGAAAGCTTCCAAAAAAAAAAAAAAACTTACAAAATCTTTTCTGACAGTTTTGCCTTCTCGCTCATCCTTCCTAGCATCGGGCAAAACTACAGGTAGTTGTAGATAGATATTTTTAGTTTTTAATATATTGGCTTCAATAAGGGTAGCACTGTTGCTTATTTAAACCCTTTGTCTTCCAAAGAATTATGAAAGCAGCTCTTGACATACACAGCCAAAGGAAGGAAGGAAGGAAGAAGAGAAAGAGGGGAAAATACATAAATCGGGCAAGAGAAAATAAGAGTAGAAAATACAGTTGGAGGCAAGAGGCAGGACAGTACACAAAACGTTGAGAAAGAAGTCCTGCATATTTCCAAGACATGAGCCACAAATTTGGCTTTGGACTTCTCAACAGTTTATGGTAACAAGGAAATGTGATCAACCACTTGGGCATATAGAGACTAGAAAAAAGCACCACTGATCTTCAAAAAAGAATGCTGCATAACACAAATAGGAAGTTTATTTCTTTTCATGAGCCTCAATATAAGCAGA
>CAUYRT010030962.1:0-36935 GCA_963574885.1 Lepilemur ruficaudatus
ATAGCAACAGTTTGTTGATTTCCATTGCAGTATAACATCCCATTATATGAATATAAGACCACTGATTTATCCATGACACTGCTGACAGACATTTGGGTTATTTTCGGCTTGGAACTATTGTGAATGTCGATGCTATAAATATTCTTGCACATGTCATTTGTTGAACATACACTCAGTTCTGCTGAGCTTATATCCCAAGACTGGATTTGCTGGTAATTAGGTTGCACACATTTACAATCCAACCGCTGTATGAGGGTTTCACTTGCTCCACAATCTCATCAACCCTTGAAATTACGATGCTCACTTTTCCACTGTGTATGTGGTACTTTTTCATTGTGGTTTAAATTTGCATTTCCTTGATGGTCAAGTTGAGTAGACGCTCATATTTTCATATGATTTGGGGCCATTAGGACTCTGTTATGCAATGTATTTTTAAACATATTTAGCATATCTTTCAGCCATCATCACTGTAACCTTACAAAATGTAGTATGTGAGGCTAGGAATTGCTGCAGAATATTTTAAGCAATTATTGATAGCATTGTATCTTCCCATAAGTGGACATAATTTTCTTCTTTTTTTCTACTCTTCTACCCATATTCATTCTTCTTTTATTCTAACCATTTTACTCACCCTTTCTTTTTCACCTCTTGCTTCCAATCCAAAAAGATCAATGAACAGAAGCCAATGAACCACACCCGAGTATTCCATAGCGTTCAGTAACAAGTTTGCATCAGAGAGCCAGTCTTAATACTTTATAGTTGCCAAATGTTTAGGATTTTTTGATTTATTATTGTTTGTGGGTGTTTTTTTTTTAAGTAAACAACAGAAAAAAAGCATTCCTTCCTAGTTACTTGAAAATGAAAAAGTCATTCATACAATTTTAATTGGATAAATCTAAATGTCCTTTTCTTGTCAATTTATGAGTAAATAATGTTCAGTCAGCATTTGAGAGGAATATCAGAAGGAAAATGGGAAAAAAGATATTTATTGTAAAAAGAGGAGAGCAAAAGAGTATACGCAAGTGCTTTCTCTTACCTCTCTGAAGACTAAACAGTCACATTTGACAAAAATAAAGTGGCCCTGACCTTTTTCCTTCCTCTGCATGATTAATTACTTATGTCCTATTAATTGGAAGATATGGCTGAATTTCAAACACTTTCATTTTCTGTGCGTATCATCCTGCACTGTAACCACCGATTAAGCTGTTCATCAAAGGTGAGCCAACAAGGTCATCTGAGCAGTGATTCTTCAGCTATTCATTACCCACCATCAGTGGTAATTAACAATGGTAACATTTCCATAAATCAACGTCTTTCTGATTATTCTCAGACGATAAACAGTCAAAATGCGTGCATCCCAGTCTACCCCCTTCAATTTTATATGAAAAATTTAGTCTAAATATAACACAGAGAAAACTCAGTTGAAAAATTACAGTAGTTTCTTTAATTAAAATGCACCAGGAAAATAACGTATGTATCTTTGGGAAAAAAAAAAAAAACCACAAACCTATGCACAAAACTAAATAAGTCCGCTGACAAATTAGGGGTCACACATAAGAAGCAAAGGGTATCAACCACATATTCCAATTTATTCTTCAGCAACAGAAATTATTGCTCATTTCAGCCTCAGAAATAATCATTTCCCTACTCAGTAATGTAAAGTGACAATTTAGACTAAAAAGCAGATTTAATTCATTCTACTATCAAAGTACACATCAGGTTGGATCCGTAAAAACCTTTCTAGGTTGGGCACGGTGGCTCATGCCTGTAATCCTAGCACTTTGGGAACCTGAGGTGGGAGAATCACTTGAAGTCAAGGAGTTCAAGACCACCCTGAACAAGAGTGAGACCCCATCTCTTCAAAAAGAGATCTCTATCCCATCTCTATTTTCTAAAAATAGAAAAACTTAGCCTGGCACAATGGTGTGTGCCTGTTCTCCCAGCTACTCAGGAAGCTAAGGCAGGAGGATCCCTTGAGCCCAGGAGTTGGGGGTTGCAGTGAGCTATGATGCTGCCACTCTAGCTCAGGTGACAGAGCAAGACTCTCTTTAAAAAAGAAAAAAAGACCTTTCCAAAGGATATACTTACTATATTCCTTTACAAACCCAAATTTAGAAATGTAACTTTTTAAATTTTAACTGTTTTATTTGCTTTGTATACTTGTGATATGTTGTTTATTGTTGACAATTTTACTTGTTTAAATCATGAATTAGCACATTCTGGGGTTCCACTGATAAAATTTTCTCTCTTTAATGACCAGAATTGACATTTTCACTTCTAATGGCTCTGTCTAAAATTGTCATATCTAAAATTCACACTCGGTTTAGGAAGGACTTACTGAATTTGTAATAAAAATAATTATAGACTATTTTTAAATAACTATAATAAAAATACTGAAAGTATTTTTTAAAATCTACATTATTAGTAGTGGGCAATCAGCATATCAATTATTATATATTTATATATAATTATATATTATTTGTTTCTTTCTAAATATTGTAAGGAAAATAGTTTGCTCTTTTTATTGTTATATTTTAAAATTCTTACTTATATTCTCCATTTTTACAATTTAATAAGTTATTGCTAAACCTATACACGGAGAACTTGGAATTAGTTTCAAATTAATATTGAATTGGAAGCACAAATTGGAAGCCTGATATTGTGTGAAATGGTATGTATATATTGATATCCTATGTCAATGTGGTTTTTACAAGTAAGAAAAAACACAACTCAAACTGGCTTAAATAATTAGAAAATACATTGTCTCACAAAACCAAAAATCAAAGGCTATAACAAAGTCTAGGTAAAGAACAACAGGTCTTGGCGCTATTTCTCTACAACTTTGTCTCCATTCTGCCTGCCCTCAGAGTCACTGGCACACGAATGACCAGTGCAGAGGAAGATACAACCTCTCTCCCCACCGTGTCATAGAAGTCCTTCCCCTCAATGTGATGGGATCAAACCTGTGCAATTTAAGTGAATAGCAGCTATCAAATGAGTTGATTCCATGTTTAAGATTTTTTGAAAGGACTGTTAGTTCTGCTTTTTTTATTTTTTGGCTTGCCATTTGAATTTATTATTAAATAGAGAAGAAAAAACCACTCATACTTATATTTTTGTCCAAAGACAGAGATAACAAAGATATAGTGAACATTCTTGAATAATACAGGATTATAGACAGGTATTAAGGAAAAGGCAAAGAATATTTTAAGGCTCTTAGATGTACTCTAATAATAGCACAATAAATTAGCTTTTTATAACAATTAAATTATTATCGTTATGCTTAAAATAAGAAATTACTACATATTCCAAAGCTATTCTGCTAATACCGAGTAAACAGAATGTTTCTCACCTTGAGGCATCTCGGGGGGCAGATAATGAGGCTCTTGAGCACTGACATGTACCCATTCAAAGTCATCATACAGATCCTGGTGGTAATCACAGGCACCCGGACCATCATCAAAAGTGCAGCCACCTGAAATGGGAAAAGACTCCTGTTACATTCTAAATCGACTTTCTAAAGGCAGAAAAAGCACTGGAGAAGCAAATGTTATATGGAAATATGTAATGCGGTACTCATAATTTTAATAATAAATGACACTCCTGTTTATCACCATTTTCTTTAAATTTTCACATAAAAAGAAATTTTTACCAGTATCTTCTGTTTGCACGAGAAGCAAGTTTGAGCCTCAGAAGGATGGCTGAAGCACAGATTTTAAACTATTAAAAATAACAAAAGACACATCTATAAGTGAGGTTTCCCTGAAATATATAAAGAATGTAGAATCTAAATAGTTTTTCAAAACTTTAAGTGGGGAAAACGGGAGGACAGAAAATAAGGAATTGTCTCTCTCTGTAATGCAAGTTCAAAAGGTGAAGTTAATATCTGTCTTACCAAATTCCTTGCTTTAAAACAACTATTCGAAATCTACTCATAATAGCAAATGAAATATATAAAGTTTTATGGGGTCTAAAGTGTTTGAGGTCCGTGATATCTTTCATACTTTACTTAGATTACTTTCATCCACAATTATTATTTTAAGGCAGGGGGAACTGAAGCACATAATCAATCAGATTATCCCATAATCACTCTCACCACCTCTACTTTATTTAATAATCTATTTTTTTAAATGGAGGTAGCATTTCCCTTTTACATCAGTCATTTTTTTCTGGCTTTATTTCCAGGGGTAATTTTATGGCAGAAGTAGAATGATTACTTTTGCTTCTTGCCTACACGTACAGGCACACAATTCAACATACTTGGTTTATTAAAAATCATGAAAATAAGAACGGGCCTATATGTCTAATCTTACAAGAAAATGGATTAGAACTAACAAAAACCCAGCAGTGGATTTAATGAAAAAAACCAATAACTTGTCTCCTTTCAAACAGCTTATTTGTTTAGTTTCCATGGGGATCTCTGCAAAGAAACTCAGCAAACTCTCTGACCAAGCAACAGGCTAAGGAGTGGTATATTTAAGTCAGTCCTGTGAATTCTTCTCTGTATAAAAGGAATTCACTTTCCTCATCAAACGTTCAGCAATTTGAGTATGAATAAAAATTACACTCCTCACCAATGACAGAAAGGAGCCAGTGTCACAGGCAAAATAGACAAAGCAGGCAAGATCACAGATGTCCAGATGACACTGTAGCCCTAAAACCTTTTGCAAAAGCAGAATGTTTTGTGTATCTTTGAATCACTCTTATGACTACAACAATCCTTGAAAATAACCAAACTCCAAGAACCAGGTATAGTGGCTCATGCCTGTAATCCCAGCACTTTGGGAGGCCCAGGCAGGAGGATTGCTTGAGGCTAGGAGTTCGAGACCAGCCTGGGCAACATAGTAAGACCCTGTCTCTACAAAAAAATCTTAAAAATTTGTAAAGCATAGTAGCACGTGCCTGGGGAGGATGAGGTGGAAGGATGGCTTGAGCTCAGGAGTTCAAGGTTACAATGAGCTATGATTGAGCCACTGCACTCCAGCCTGGACTGCGGAGTAAGATACTAGCTCTTAAAAAAATAAATAACCAAACTTCAGAAGCTTAAAAACGTAATGTTGTCTTTTACATAGACTTTCCATAAATGTTCTCATGAAAAATGATGTATTTTTAATCTAAAATGCATCAATGGAAAGAGGTTGCTAGGAAATACATCTTCACATAGCAAGGGGAAAGTTCTTCTCAAAATATAATTTGCTATCATAACCCTAAAATAACTTATTGCTTTGCAACACAGGCCTTCAGGGCCCCCATTACCCTTTGTAATAGCGTGAGTGCCCTCTGTACATAAATTTAAACTACCAGTGGAGCCCACATTGACTCATTTGGAAGACAAATGGCCTTAATTGCTGTCCTTCATAGTCACTGTTAATTTTAGCCTACAGGATCCTGATTAGCAATAACAACTACGAGTAGCTGTGCAAAATAAGTAGGTCAACCCCTGCTATTTGTTGCACATCACTGCCATATAACAAATGTGTCAAGAGTCTTGAAAATCATTATTGGCCTACTTGACTTGAGTGATAGAAAAATTTTTTAAGAATTTTTAATTTATAATTTACAATAAGTTCTAATTCAAGAGGAGTAATATATAGCATATTGATAAATATTTTACAAATCGTTTTTTAAAGAATTTTGTATTTCAAAGTTAAGGACTAACACAGTGTGTACTGGAGTAGACAATAGGAAATATTAAAAATAGTAATCCTGTTCTGATAAATGAGACAGAACTATGGGGGATCTATGTGTGTGTGTGTACGTAAATACATATGTATGTACATATACATGCAGTATGTTATTGGGATAATAATAGTATGCTCAAAGTTCCAAAGAACACAAAAGAATTCACTACCTACACAAGGGTTGGTTAGGGAAAGCTTCACTGAGTTATTCCTTGTGAAGATGAAGAAGGATGTGCCAAGCAGAAAAAAGCCAAAATGGAAATTGGATTGAAATTAGGGGAAAATCCGGACAAAAGCATACAAGGCTGAAAGAATATGATATGTTGAGGAATCTCAAATAATTCTGCATAATGAGCAGGCAGAGTATGTAGGGAACTAGGCAGAAACAAAACTAAATATAAAAGATTCTAAATGTAATAAAAAGGAGTTTAGAGTTTGTCCTACAGTTGTATGGAAACCACTGGAAGACTTTATCCAGGAGTATGACACTATTCAAGCCACATTAAAAAATAATGGTAATAATAGCAGCCACGTCGTTTAAAGAGGATGGGGCGGGGTGGGGGGGCATGTAATGAAGGTGAATAATTTGGTTCAACATTACAACAGAGAGCACATAATACATCCTGAGCTGACTCCATCATACACAATTCCTACTGACCATTTTAAGATTCACTAGAAAGCCCTAAACACAAAGTCCTCTGTGATACATAGTCCTCTATCCACATGCTCTTGACCGCAAGACATCGTTATGTACAGCATTATAATTTATTAAAAGAGAAACGTCATAGCAAGTTTCTAAGTCATAAATTAAAACATAGCTCCTGGATTTAAAGTTTCACGGGGCTGGATGGCAAAACAGAAGGCGGCACTACTGAAATTTAGTTAGGCAGAGGGGAAGAAAACTGAGTGAGGAAACATCTTCCATTTTCAGCTGCTGTATTTGCTACTGGTGACAAGGTTACAATGAGTAGCTGCAAATCATGCCAGAGAGATGATGACCACAGTTCCTTGACCCCTGGAGGGGAATTACTTTTGAAGAGCATTTCACAGATTGCTAATTCCTCCACACCAATCAATCAGCTAAGGCACAGATCTATCACCACAATGGTCAGCTTCCATTACGGCAAGCCACTTAAGGGACTCTGCAACCTGTTCACTGAAAATAAAAATCAAGATGATCTGGACTTGCCAGAATTTCTTTCCATTCCTAAGCTGCTGACTGAAAAATCTGGTACTACATAATATTAGCCCCACAAACACCAAAAAAAATAAAAAAGAAGAGAGAAGAAAGTATCCCTAGCCCCAAAACTATATTGCCTAAACATGCAGCATTTAGAGATTAGCATTTAAATGAGCATCTTGAAGGCTTATTTAAACAGAGGGGTGGTAGCTCCATGAGAGAAAATGGAAATAGAGACCCTTTCTGTAGAATCATGAACAAAATGAATACTAAAATCCTTTCTGAAGTCAAACTTTTCGATAAAACCTGGAGTCAGGTTAATTTAGACAAAGTTGAAATGAAGAAAAATAAAACATCATCAGAGCACTGGATAGCTCTGAACATTTTATGAAGGACTTTTTAAAAAAGATATTGGCCTAGGATCTCCCACATTCTCTCCTCCAAGGCACTTCTATATTCTTAATTGTCTGAGTACAATGGCAAGAAACAAATAGAATTCTCTTTCATGGTTCTTTAGTGTTTATAAAGAACAAGCTTCATTTAGCTTAAGATATAGATCATTTTCTTAAATCATTTTAGAATACATAGGGTTTTTAAAAGTAAGAAGAAAGTCCTGGACAAAATATGTTTGCAAATGCAATATCCTTAACACAGTTGTTTGATGACCCTCAAAATGGACAAATTAACCTTCTCCCATTGTGAATTAAGCTGTGATATACAAATTTGCTCCTGTGATCATCAACTTTGGAATGATCTTTCTTTCATTCAGAACACAGAGAAAGATCAATACATGTCACATGAGGATACGTGCAATACCAAGTTTAACTTTGAATAGGTCATCTTTATCTATGCTATCAGAAACCATAATATAAATTAACTGGTATAATCACTAACACTCATTACAAAGAAGCCAATAGGTTTCACAAAAAATTCAAAAGAATAAAAAATGAACTTATTACTGAATCTCGTAAATGTGATTCCATTTATAATCTAGGTAAATATAGTCTATTCCCAGAAAAACACCTTATTGGAAAAAGTATAGAAATCGATGCTTTTAAGTAAAGTCCATATTTCTTCTGAAATATACTGGGATATCTTAATAGTGGGGTTTGTGCCCCTTTTAACTGTATACTTCTGGGAATATTGAAGGTACCAAATAAAAACTGACATACCATGATCAACACTGAGGTAGTTTACATTTACTCTAAGGAAAAACAACTTTTTTTTTCCAATTTAAGTACTGAAATTAAAACAGGAAAAAAATCCCAAGTAAATACAAAGAATGAATGCCTTCAGGGCATGTAAGTATGAGTCGTGGTCAAAATATATTGCTCTGGATCAATACCAAACAGGATCTCCTGGAAGAAAACTAACAAAAATTATGAAGAAGAGTTCTTTAAAAGATAATCACTTCAGATCCAGAAAAAAAATCCCTTTGCCCTGAGTGC
This sequence comes from Lepilemur ruficaudatus, assembly GCA_963574885.1. NCBI lineage: Eukaryota > Metazoa > Chordata > Mammalia > Primates > Lepilemuridae > Lepilemur > Lepilemur ruficaudatus. The sequence goes on from CAUYRT010030962.1 coordinate 8,310, forward strand.
AGTTAATATGTGAAAATATTTTTTGAGCCTAGCTCTTTCATAAAGGAAAAGAAACCTGAGACACATTTGTGGAAATCCAGACCCAGCTTTTATTAATAGGTAGAAAAAACTCTTAATGATGAGAGAAGAACTCATTTCAAACACACCAATTAATTATCTAATTGGTCATCCGTAGCACTCCATCGCTAGCCAAGAATATATGTTTGATCTATATAATCCAAGATTATTTAACTGGTAAGACTTCTACTCAAATTGTCTATGATTGAAAGCAAATTCTATGCTCCAACTAAATAATTATCCTTCAATTAGACTGAATCAACTACAACAAAACGGTTAGGTCCAATTTCACTTCCCTCCATCTTTGCAGAGAAGCAATATTAAAATCTCCTATACTTCAATTAATAAGACTTAAGGAATGTTAAGAAACTGGCTCACACGATCCACTGAATTGCTAGAAGAGAGACAATGTTTCCAGACATAGCACGGAGTGATGGCTAAGTACATATGCAGCTTTGTTATTTTGCTTCTTTGAGCTTTCATTTCCTCCCCAGTAAAATCAAGATAATAGCTACAAGACAGTGGTGTTAGGATCCATCATAACAACGTATGTCAAGCTCCTAACACTCAACAAGTTTTTTTAAAAAGCATCTTTATTTTTTCCATGGTCCATTCTTCAGTTTATTTTGTTTACGTGCACACTGATACAACCCTGTGCACATATTTAACACAATAAACCTTTAATGAAATAGAAATATGGCTTCTATCTAATTTATCCAGAAAGACTAAAAAGAATGTATATAAAGGCAATATTGCTATATTGCCAAAACCAGTTTTTCCCTGAACACTCATCAGATATACTTTCAAGGACTTAGGAAGAAATCTCTTCCTTTAGATAAGGAGTCAGCAAACTATAAAAAGCAAGTTAGCAAATATTTTGAACTTTGCAGGCTGTACCATTTCTGTTACAACTACACAACTCTAGTCATTGTCACAAGAAAGCATCCAAAGAGAACACCTGACAAACGGGCGTGGCTGTCTTTGAATATACCTTTATTTACAAAACAGGCTGAAGGCTGGATATGGCCTGGGGGCCATAGTTCAACCCTGGTTTAGGTCACTTTGAACTTCAGTGTTCTTTAAAATTGTAGGTGCAATATAGTCTGGTTAAAAGCTTACAGCCAAGGGTCTTTGATTTCCGCATCATCTCGATAAGCCTCCATTTTCTTTCCCATATATGAAGACAAATAGTGGCGGGTCACAGCCAGGAAACTGAACTAGAAATGGAATCTGAATGTTAGCACTAGGTCTGAAACCAAATCAGTTGTCTGGCTGGACAGCTGTATAAGTCAGAAAGTGAGACTAGAAAAAGGGGGCGCTAAAGATGCTTTCAAGGTCCTCAAGTCCAAAGGCTTCAAACTTGTAAGACGACAAATGGAAATATGTTTTACCTCGTGACCCAGCAGATACATGCATAAATGACTGCAAATTATCTCTCCTATTCACTAGTTCGGTGCTCTTTCCATAAATGAAATAAAATGAAGAGCAGTTGTGTGAATCAGAGCAGATATTAATAGAAAAAAGGTCAGCAATCCTTTTTTTTTTCCCCCCCAAATACATATAACCATGTATCCACTGTAAGAGGGGACCCAGAAGATAAGTAAGTGTGAGCAATCCAAATCTCTTCACCTTATTTTCAGGTCTCAGGAACTAGTTGGTATCCAAAAAAAAAAAAAGCCTCTGAGACCCGAACAGCCTTTACAGTATGTATGTGACTTCACCAACCTCATTATGGAGCTAATGGATGATTACATGCCAAACAGCCATAGAAATGATTTCACAGATGAAAAGAGGTTTATTAAAATGTAAAAGGAACATATTAGTGAAAAGTACCTCATAGCGGAAAAAATAAAATTTGCCAAGAGTCACAGAGCAAGGAAGTATCAGAGCCAGGATCTTAACCTAGGTACTATGGGTTCTTTACTCTCAACCACTACACTAAATAGCTCCTCAAAATGGGGCAGGATTAGATATTTTCAGAATCGTCCAGTACGGCTCCCTCCAATGAGCACAGCCTCTAGATATTACCCAACAGAGAGCGAATTCTCCCCCTACCCATGAAATAGCATGGTGGTTGGTATGAGGATAAAAATGTAGCAAACTTTGAACCACATCATATGGCAAAATCTCTCAGGCACCTTTCATGCCACAGACAGGAAAGGATCTTTATTGGACAAAGCTATAAAAGCCTAGTTGATTGACTAGTTATTTCTGCAGATAATTTTATTTAAATAGGGTGACTTAAGGCTGAAAATTTGTACAATCCTAACACTGTCGTATCACTCTTGTTTGGCAACCTTCAGTTTTCATCTCATTTCGCCTAAAACATGTCTAAACGGTGACCTTTCTAACTCTAAAAACATTAAAATAAATTAAAAGCAACTTTGTTCTGACAATTTTTGCAGCAGCCCTCACACTCATTGTAGGATAAGAAACTAGGTGTTTTCCCAAAGATCATTAGTGATTACATTTACCCAAGTTTCTTTTCCTATTTTTTTTTTGTCCTTTTAACTATTCTAGTAAAATCTTTTCCACTTAGTGTTAGATACACAATCTAGAGAAACCCATTGAACAAAGTAATAGAGAGTAAATGTAGTGAAAAATAAAATTCCCAACTGAAGCCATATTTACATTTTGGTAAAATTGGAAACCACCCAGGCCCACACTTCAACATTTGTTTTGTTTTGTTTCTCATGGAGGGATTAGTGACTACTGATTACTGGTGGGCTCCACTTCACCCATATCGGACACATTCAGGCTTATTTCAGCAGTTGCTCCTGACTCAGCTCAAGCATGATGGGTGATATATCATTTTCATTTATTAAAGTAGTTCTGTGAAAGGCTGAAGCCGTGTAAAACAGATTTCCATGATACAACCTCCTAGAGGAAGGGCAAAAACCTGCACTGAGGCTTTAAATTTAAAGTTTCTTATCAGATTGGCAAAGCAAATTTAAATATTACATTTTAAGGAGATCAACAATTCAGTTTTATAAGACTTTAAGGTACACTTCAAACAAAAAAACCAACTAATTTAGGTAGGTAATTAAAATGCATCTTGAAAGTACAGAAAAAACTTTACCTTTCTATAGTTTTCATTAACATGAAACCCTGTCCTCTCAGAATTTTCTAGACTTGGTTAATGTAGAGAAGGTTTATAGGCCAATGTTTGGGTTTTTCAATGTTCTTAAAATACATTCTGATTAGTAAAGAATTGTGGTTCTTTCATCATTTTCTTTAGGTAGAATAAGAAAACCTAATATATTCTTCATCTGAACTAGTAGCTCCTGCTATTGGATGTATTAACCAGTTCTTCTCATTCTAAGAATCATTTAATTCAGAGTTTGACCTTTTGTGAGGTCCACAGTAAACAAGCCACTCACACAAATACAAGCAAATAGTTATGTTAACATTGAATGACGTCAGTAGTTCTAATTCCAGCTGACTCGAGAGGCTGAGACTGGATGATCTCTGGACCAGGAGTCAGACACTAGCCTGGGCAACACAGTGAAATTCTATCTCTAAAAAAAAAAATAAAAATAAATTAGCCAGGCATACTGATGGCACTTACAGTCCTAGCTACTCAGGAGGCTGAGTGGGGAGGATCACTTGAACCCAGAATTTCCAGGCTACAGTGAGCTATGACTATGCCACCATATTCCTGCCTGGGGCAAGGGGGGAGGAAAGGAGGGAGGGAGGGAGGGAGGGAAGGAAGGAAGGAAGGAAGGAAGGAAGGAAGGAAGGAAGGAAGGAAGGAGGGAGGGAGGGAGGGAGGGAAGAAGGAAGTTAGTGAATTGCCACATAAAATAAAGATTTCTCAAGCAGCAAAAAGCACTGCTATCCACAGGATTTAAGTGAAATGTGAGTCAATGGCCATTCTAACCTAATGGAAAGAGTTTTAAGTGGAAGAATGATGAATAAAGTTTTACACTGGGCCTCACCAAGGTTCAGTGAGTCTGCCTGTGTCTTCATTTTTTCATTTCTTTAACAAAGAAGCAATTTGGCTTCCCTTTCCCATCTATACTTCCAACTACTACTTAGGAATGCTGTGCCAATTAATTTGAATCTGTCCACAATATCCTATGATATTAAAAGTTAAGTGCTATGCACATTTAAGCCATCATTAGTTAGCATTTTAGTTAGGAAAACATGTAGGTGATATTCTTATTGTTTTTTATATATATACATGAAATTTTAAGTGTAAAATGATGAGTAATTTGGAGGATTAGAAAAGGAAAGATGAGCTTACAACAGTACCCCATCCCTCCTAGGCCTCTGTGAAAAGATAAAGAGCTATGTGATCATAAATTCAGGTAAGTGTCAGGAAAAAGTGCCACCCATGACTACTTTCCAGGAGAAATTCCTAAAGTGTAAACTCCCTCAATTCAACTACTCTTACATGATAAAAATGTTTTAAAGATGCTGATTCTACCCGTATTAGGATTTCATAGGAAACTCAAAAATACAAAAAATAAATCAATGCAGAAAAGAGGTCTGGGACTAGAAGAATAATTTAATAGAAATAAGAAGTTAACCTTCTTATGCTGCAAACTCCAGCATATCAGGCATTCATAGTTCCTAAGAATAGTAGGTATGAAAATATCTACCGACTTCAAATAGTCTGGTCTCATCAAATTTGGATGATTGGTTGAAGCAACACAACTCATTTATTCACATTCTCACTTCTAATTTTCCCTCCAGCTCTTGCTCTATAATTTAATGACCAAATGTAAATCTATCAAATTATAAGGTTTACTGAAAAAATGCAAACACATTTCTTCAGAATGAAACATAAAAAACTTAGTTTTTTTAATTTCAAATATGGGGAGAGAGAAGCTGGCAAATAAGATTTGAATAATAGATTAAAGGCAGTAACAGTATGAAGATAGCATTTGAAGTCTGGTATCTCCTGTGCAGCATCTCACCTCAAGCCATAGCTCATATTTTGAAATTTTCAACTCTCTAAAAATAGATAAAATACACTATTACAATGTGTTGCTGATAAGAGCATTCCAGCAAATAATTCATAAAAATAGATTGCCCCTAATTAATGTATCAATAAATTTAAGAAAAATCTCTCATCCTCGCGATTCAAGTAAGGGCAAATTGCAACAAAAATGAGGGGTTTGTCCATATCATTTGGAAAAAAAAAACAAAAACAAAGAATTGATAATATGTAGTGTTGACCAGAGAGGGGGTAACAAAGAAAGGCAACTGGCACTTTCTCTTTTTGAGGGCAATTTTGGTTTATTTACCAAAGTTTTTAATGCACTTGCCCTTAATCTAGCATTTTCACTTCTAAAAATCTGCCCTACATGTGTGTTGATATATATGCGGTCCTGAGTCTTACAAATACAGGGAGACAAGCCCTCCAAGGAACAAAAACAAAATACATATGGGTCTTTTCAATGACAACCAAAGACAGCAAAAAAACCCTTCAAGCTTGCAGGGAACTGACAGCAAAATGACTTGCAAATATACCCTCAAACTTTGGACTAATGGACAACACTAAGGTATTATAAGAGTTAATGGTGGGGAACCTAAATATTCAACATTATCAACGGATGAAGACAAAATGTATTTTAAGAAATAACATAGAATGTAGCAATTGTTTGGCAAAATGTCAAGGGAATAGAAAGATTCAAAGATATTACACAGGTAAAGAAATGTTGAATCAAGTGTACAAATGCTTTGAAAGAGGAAAGTGTCATAGGAGATCAGTGACATAAAAGTATCCCTCTCTAGCCCCCAATTTTTTCAGCTAGCTGTTTAGAAAATTCAGAAAACAGACACAGGGGAACTACTTATGAAAAGTAACATTTTATGATAAACAATTCAAGATAAGATTGATTACACAATAGTATTTTAACTCAACCAAAAATAAAATTATATAAAAGAATGGCTTTAAGTATAACTTCCTAGTATTCTCCCGACATCTAATAACATAACTTACCCTCCTTTTCACTTATCATTTCAGCAACTGCAGGTCTTATCTGAAGATACAACCAGAATGCAAAACAGATTAAGGCATAATGGAGGTAGACATGTCAAAAGTATTTCCAATGCTGCTTTAACTACAAAGGACGGATTTATACCTTTGTCAAAGAATGCAGACACATATGTATTTCCATATGAAATGCTTGGACCATGGTTGTGACTACCTAGCTACGATTATTCATAATATTATTTAATCCAATGTTTTTACTAGTAACCTGATATTAGTAAAACAAAATATATTCCTAGAAATGGCATTTTCAGTTCACGGAATATAATACAATCAACCAATGAAATCACAGGTTAAATGTATTAGGGGAAGTAAGAAAATATCTTCCAATGTCAAGTCCCTTCCTAACCTCTTGCCTCTTAGTATTGTGATTAACTTTAGTCTACAATTTGGGTGTTACCATAGGTTCTATTTAGATCAAGATGATACATGGAGGAAGTAGGGCTGGAGACAGTAAGGCATAAAAATCGTGATACTAAGCCGGTATTTCAAGTAACTGTACTTGACTAAGATTCTTTCATAAAACGCTCTACAGAGTGGGTAGTAATAGAAAAAGAGCTTTGGATTACAGAAAATAGATGACAGAGATACAGAAGAATGAAAGTATCTCTTGGGGAAGGAACAGGAGACACTCTAATTCAGGCAGGGAGGGGAAAGAGCTGCACTAAAGACTAAGAGCTTGAAGGGTGCGTGGAGGTGGCGAGTGGGGGGCAGAGACCTGGCATGGGGCCTACATGGCCTGGAGAGTGGAATCTGCCAACTGCTTCATCTCCGTGGCAAAGCCATGATCCAGGGATAACTGGCAGGCTGCTCATGATAACCGTGAATTATATCAAGTTACATCACTGTAAGAACTGCCTGCAGAAGCACAGAAGGCAAATAAGTAAGAAGCATTCAGATTCTTGTTCAATAAGTTTGAACCCCCAGCCCATATAGGACGGCTACATCTAGAAGGAAGTGTGTCAGGTGAGGAACCATCTCCATGCTGTGATGGTGTCTACGAGTGAATAGCTCCCAAAGATAAGAACCACCTATTTATAGGATTCTGCAGTTCACAGCCCCCCTTAGCAATCCATAAAAGGGACTGGGTATGCTTCATACGAAGATTTGCTTTTCATAAATTCTGAACATCTTGTAAGATGGACAAAAAGACTGCTTTTTGCTGTAGAGATATTGGCAATAACCCGGTCACCTTTTCAAGAAATAGTATTTCTACCACAACATTAAAAAAAATCAATAAAAGTGACTTGTCACGTGGCCTCACGCCAGGCCTCCACAACACGCAGAATGAAACTGGGGTATCTGTGATTTCTCTAAAGACCTTAAAAGCACAATGAGTGAAAGGCTATTGAATCTGACTCAGTGGCATTAATTACACCTCCAAGGGTGAAGGGAGAACTGTGTGAGTCAAACAGTAGAAGTTTAAATATAAAATACTGGTCTAGAAGTGGCAGGGGAGGGGAGCTGCCGGGTTAGTAATTGAGGGCAAGAGAGCTGACTTCCTGCCCCATCACCAGCCTGGCTGAGGCTGGGCTTTCAGTGGTGAAACCTCCTTCACAGCCTTAAATTTACAACCACAATCACAACCACAGCCTCCAGAAAAAAGAAAATAAACAGACTCTGTGCCTTGAAAATTTCAGACACAATATAAAGCTCTCCAAGGATCCAGTGTCAAGCATGTTGCACTTTTTCTAAATTTCTACATTTCAATGTTACTTTTTTAGACACGTTAGATCTAAACTAGTCAACATTATTGTATACATTTTACACAGAAAATATAAATGTTTATTTTCCCACAGAGAAAGGAGGTAGGGCTTTTAAAAGTTTTCACTCCCAAATTAAGAGCAGTTTTACTTGAGTCCTATGATCAAATCTATTCTCCACATATTGACAGCTTCAAGCAGATATAAGTGGCAGCAAATTATAATATGTGCCAAGTGGAATGCAGTTTTTCAATTACAATCTTTAGATGCATTCAAATTCACAAACAAAACTTAGAAAGGCTTTATGGATCTCAAAGGGGATTAATGAAATATTTGGTCAGAATACAAATGAAGTGTAAAGCCAAGAGTTATTTTTAAAATACCAAAAATATTTAACACAGTTTATAGCATGTAGTAAGTACTAAATAAACAATAGGTTTTATTTTTTTTAATTTAAAAGATCATATATATCCCCACCAACCAGAGGTAGTAAGTGCTAATATTTTAGTTTGCATTTCTTTCTAGTCTTTCTCACATTATATTGTCTTGTTGTTTATTTTATGATCCTTAGAAAAGCTACCTCTTTTCAAAAATCTGCAGTATCTAATCATTTTGCTAATGACCTAAAATGTAATAATTTTACCATTAATGCTACTGGGACCTCTAAGTATAAATTCATAAATAATGCTAAGTTATTCTCCTTTGTGTGTACATGTGTTTAATTATTTACATCCATAAGAACTTCTAAAACAATATTAAACATGGTGATACTGAGCAGATGTTAATTTATTAGTGCTGTTCCTATGGGCTGGAGCAGTCATTGATAGTTTAATCTCTCTCCAGCCATCTTCAATGCTACCGTCAATAGAGGATCTTCTTTAGGCCCATAGTCAGAGTAGCGACAGAAACTGTAAACGTTTGGGAAGGAATAACAGACATCTCTGTAGTAGAGACGGAAACACCACCAGAAGGAACAGCAGCAATCGTACTAACAGCAGACAAGGATGACAGAGTGGCTACAACATGCCAGGCACTGTTCTAAGCAATTCATATGAAGTAATTCATTGAATCCCCACAACAACCTAAAAAGATGGATGCTATTATCAGTCCCATTTTATTGATAAAGAAACTAAGGTAGAGAGAGCTTGAATAATTTGTTCAAGGTCACACTGCTAGTAAGGCACCAAACCAGGGTCAAAATCCAAGCAATGCTGGCATTTCCAAACTGTTCAAATGGATGGAAATAGGGACTTCAGAGGGAAGAGTAACATCAAACTTCAGAAGAAAGCGAAAAACAGGCCACGTATTAGCAAGTCAAAAACATAGACTAAGCAGTAGCCTCAAATAACAGGACAGAGAGCACTGGCATTCCTATAAATACAGGGAAGATCTCTAGAGAAAGATACACTCTTGCACAAACTATGGCCCATTACAAAAGTTCTCTTAAGAAAGGTGGTTTTCATGCTGCAAACATTCCCACATAGTAGAGTAATGGCTTCCTCTTGGCCCAGGAATCTCATAGACTTCCAAGCCAGTGAATTTTAAGTAAGCTATTGGCACTAGTTCTCTTTCACTCCTTTATCTTTGTTTCTTCCCTTGAAGAAGGGAAGGGAGGCATGGTATCATTTTAGCAGCTGTGACTCAGCTGTCTCTTCTGCATGCCCACAGTAGGAATTTGGACAACCCTTTGGAGATACCATTTACGAGTGAGAAATTGTTGGGAGAACAAGGATGTGTGCCTCTTTCAGTTAGCATCTCTTTTGTGTAATAAATATTTTTAACCCAGTTTACTTCAGCATCTACAACCCATACATTTCCTCAATAGTAACGGGCATTTAACTTACTAGAACCAGCTATTTGAGAATTGAACTGTATTTAAGCCCACCTACATATTGCTAAAGCAGGGCAAGGCAATGGTATTCTAACTTGACCCCTGGCAGAGTTCAAAACAAACCCACACAGGAAGAAAAACAAAGTATCAAGGGTTATTTGTCAAGTGTCTACCTGCATAGAGTGCCACTCTACCACTGCATAAAAGAACATTCACTTGTTCCTTTCTTCCAAAGTGCACCCTAGTTATCTAGGAAAATGTAGGGCTCCACTTATTCTAAATGTTCATTTATTTAAAGTGCAAAAAAAATTTAAATGTGAGGAGTTGCAAAAGATTCTTAAGCCCACTGAGTACAATTCCCCACCCAGTATAGGAATGTCCTCTAGAGTCTCAGGACAAATGGCCTCTCTGCATCTGCTTGGATATTTTTCACATCCTTCATCTCAAGAAAGGGCAGGAACTCTGTGATATCAATGGCATTCCTCCATGATGTCTTTGAAATCACTTGACTATTCAGATGGAATGGCACGGCGCTTTTTATATATTAGATCTTCCCAAAGGTTACACCCTATTGAATTTAATATAACCATTAGACTTCAGAATTGGAAATGAATGTAAGGATCATTTAAGCACAGGTCAACACAATCTAATCTAGTTAAGTAGCAGGTTCACGGGTGCATAAATGTAACGCTTACCTATAATGATCACTTTATGAAGATTACCATCCTATACTGACCCAACTTTTCAAAACAAAACTTTATTTCTGTAGACTTTTCTTACTCAAACTGATGTCTTCTTCTTAATTTTTCTCTTTCCATCCTATTTAACTGACCTGAACAACCCTAATCCAAAAAAAAAAAAAGAAGACGGCTAACAAAAGTTAGTAAGTCACTAAAAGAAAACAGAAACTATAGTACTGGAAGTCTGATGTCTCATGGCTCATAACTGGAAGAAAAATAAAAGTGGGTCCATCCAGCCTTTAAAAAAGACTCAATAGGGTAGCAGATTCCCTGTGGTACTCTCCATATGCTAAGGCAGAATCCTATTCATACCAAATATTCTTGTAAAATTAAATAAAATAGATGTTTATAGAAAAAGGCCACATTTTCTCCAACTCCTAGTATTAAAGTGCAGAAATGGAAGGGATGGAAAGATTTTACCTGAATCAGCTCCCTGTCTCCAGGTAGGAAAAGCATCACAGCCCCTTTTATACCCAGGACTCTCTAAGTGTAATTGACTTTTCCAGGCTCATAGTAGATGTGAGAGACTCCAACCCAGGACCCCCTTTTACTAATGCAGCAATGCTTCTTTCCCTTTTGCACACCACCCTGCAATTTTTATTATTCAGCCTGTCTCTGTTAGGCAATTTAATTTTTTAATATTATTTTGCTAGAGTGTACAAGTAAAACTTCCTCAGAGTGGAAAAATTTTTAAAGATAGTAGATAATCCATGTCATTGACCTAATTTTTTTAAAAGCAAATCAAATAGGTGAGAAGTTGGGTTGTCTTGCCACTAATTATTTTTAAAACCTCATCGTCTGTAAGAGATTTGTTCTTTTATTGCTCTGTCCAATTGATCTAATGTAATAAAACCATTTCTAAGCTTTACTAAATGTGCTGTACAGAATATGAAAAACCAAACACTTCAGGAGAGGATTAAATTTTTTATTTTGTCCTCTGTTTCCTGCTGATGAGAAGGGATTACATTTTTTAAAAAGAAAATAATTTAAGTAGTTTTATTAAATAACATACTATACATCAGACACTGCAGGTGGTACTTTCATTTAATATTTGCAAACATTTCATTTTATATTATTTAATATTTTCAAATATTAATTTCATATTATTAGTTTGCTATTTCTTACTTAATATGAAACTTTAAATTTCATTTAATATAAATATGTAATTTCATTTAGTATTTACAAACAAGGTCAGTAAAAATGTTCTCATTTTACAGCTCAGAAAACTGAGGTGCAGTGCAGTCCATTGATTTCGGCAAGGTCACATAGCTATTAATTCCTGGGTTGAAATTTGTATCTGATTCCAAAGCTTATGTACTTTTTAATCTACCTGAGAAATAAAAGCACCTGAGGTCCTGATGACATACAGCAAAATGAGAAAATGGCAGGGACTATTCATAAGCACACAGTCAAGATTAGGCAAGTGTTACTAATCAGATAATCATGGTTTTTCTTTGATAAAATTTCTTTAATTTATGCTCATTTGCATAGGTTTGGCAGAATGTGGCAGAAAACACAGACAGTCAAAGAGGTATTCTCTGCAGGTCACCTTCCAAATCTCTGCAATGGAAAGGCTTCTATGTGAAAATTAAAAGAAAATGAGGTTTTTCTCCAAGAATTTTCATTTTTATTCTTGAGAAAAGTCCGGATGAAGTATCATACAATTGTACCAAACTTACACTTATAGTCCAAGGTCACAAGACAACTGTCACAATTAAGAAAGCTTTTCCCTTAAATAAATAACAGTTAACTATTATTTTAATACACAAAAGAACTGTATTCATATTTCAGTGGTGAAGAATGTGCCATTTGAGACACACAGTGAAGAAGAAAAACATCATTCTCACAAATCAGTCCCACAAAGCACTCTGGCGGAGATGACTCTTGGGGATAACATCCACTGGTCAAGTCCCCTTGTCCTCTGAGAACAAGCTAGAGCAAAGGAGCAGCACCTGAACCCAAGAGGCAGCAGATGAGCCTTGTTGAAGATAATAGCAAAATAAACAAACCCTAACCCAACAAATGTTACGATGACAATAACATTAAGTCCTTCTTCATAAAAGATTCTTGAAGTTTACTCACTCAACCAGAGTATCCTGTTTGAATCCAGCAGGGTACAGGGCACATAATAAGGCTTAAATAAATAACTATTCAAAATAACTGAAAATATAAGATGAAAACTTCTATTCTCACATATATGATTCTTAAAGTATGCTCCCAGCCAACAGAAAAAAAATGAGCTCCCCCTCGCCACCCGGCTAACTGAGGTACTAAAAGTTAAAACAGAACCTGGTGGCCAAGGCTGGGTGAAAGAGCTGTAACGTACCTGTGTTCTCAGAAGGATGTAAAAGTATCACGGGACCTCTCTTTCCACAGTCAAGCCAAACAAGTTTATGCTGATGGTGCCAAGATAAACCGCAGCTAGAATCCCTCCACTGGCCTTTTGAAAGAAACACCTGACAGAGACTTCTGGTTTGGGGTTTGGAAACCACACAGTCAGGGATCAACTATTTCCACCAATCAGAACTAAACAAATCTGAATCAGTCATTTACTTAAATAAATGGATCTGGGTGGGCACAGGATGGAGAACTTTCCCTACTTAAGTAAGATTCTCCCATTTTTCTTTGGAGAACACACTTTGACTTGTTCTTGAAGGCTGGGCCTCCCCAGTCTGCAGATAGTTATTTTATAGAAAACAAAACATTCCCTTTTTCCTCCCCAGATCTCATGGTCTTTTGTTAATTCATGCTTTAAAAAAACAAACAAACCAACAAACAAAACAACAAAAAATTTGGCTATGCTGAATTTGAAATGGTTGGGATTAAATGTTTGGGGCTGATAATATATTTGTAGGTGACATCAGAGTTCACTGAATCTAGTTAACCGTAAAGAATTCAATTCAATAAACATTTACTGATGTACAAATACTACACTAGATTTGGGAAATACAAAGATGAAAAAGTGGCTGTCCTAAATGGAACTAGAAAAACATTAAGTAAATAATTCATATATGAAACATATATACCACGTGTACAGGCAGCAACAGGACAAGTGATTAATAAACACTATACTTGGGTGGATGGTCACAGAAGATCTGACATGTGAACTAAGTTCTGAAAGAAGAATGAAGACCACCAAAGAAAACAGAATGTACAAAAAGCACTAAAGCCACATTAACTTTGTGGGCAGCATCAAGTTTAAGAGGGGAGTGATCAAACAAGAGCTGGAGCAGTAACTGGCTTTTATGCCAGGCTGAGTATCCTGGACTTACCTTACAGGTTAGTGAAATTTGTGTTTCAAAAAGATCACATCAGCAGTAGTGCAAAGAATGGATTGCGGGAGCCACACACTGAGAGAAAGGTAAGATTTGAAGAAGTGATCACAACAGCCTCCGTGAGAGCTGGTAAAGCTCTGAACTAACCAAAGTTTAAAACCAAATCTGTTGGTGCAGTGATGTGTAGATGTTCTTATCTTTGCGAGACATTGGGAAAAACAGTATAAAACTATAAATTTATAGGAATTTTTAAATTAAAAGCAGCTTACGTATTCAGTATGTTGTCTTGACTTTCCTTGAGAACTAAAATTAGAAGCGACTGCACGGATACACAAAACATACATAGGCATGCATATACACATGCACACAAAAGACTCAAAGAATAGACCAAAAATGTTTTAGCAGTATTTTTTTCAGACTAATAAGATTCTAACTTTCTTTGAATTTTCCAAATTCCTAACCATGAATTATTTTATCTTAAAATAAAGATGTTATATATTTATTTGCTCCAAACTAGTGGGGGGAAAAATAACTTTTTAAGTCAAAAGAGAATGTTCGCAATATTCAGTTGCTATTTACTAAGACAAATATTTAATTATACATATTTATCCCGTAAAGTAGAAAAATTTATCTAAAATTCATATTTTCCTTTTTTAACTCACTATAGTACTCGTAACATTCAATGGAAAAATAATATCGTTTTTTTCTTGGGCTAATGTTTACATGTTCTAAACATAATCTAGTTAGATTTAACAAGCAGTCAAGAATTAAAGAGACATGGTATGCATGAGAGGTAATAGAGCCTCGGTGTTAAAATACCAGGACAAGATGAGCCATTATGAAGGTCATACATGGGAATAGAGAGTTAACTATAATTTCAAAATTGCTCTAGGGATAACACAGTTCTCCCTGCAACCTTACTCAAGAATAAGCCATAAACATCAGCATCCCCAAAGAGAAGTTTATACACTATTTATGCATAGAAAAAAACATAATGGTTAATAATGCAAATTCAAAAGCAATAATGTTATAATGGAAAGCATGGGAGTGATTTACTAATGCTAACAGGTACTGATCACTTTAATACAAGAAAACTAATTTGTTGGTATATCATTAAAGGTTCTTTCTGGGTCTATCACTATTATAAATCATTCTGACTTCACTAACAAACATTTAATAAATGTTTGTTATTGCTCAGCAATAAAGCTGAGCCTTCCATCTTGATTTGCTTAATAACAAGGAAATTTCTTTGATTTTGATAGTATTTTTGTCACTCAGTCTCTCTGCTTAATTTTTTCATGAGCAGTAATGTTGCCACAAACTCAGGGTTCACCTTTACTCCCTAAGGAACAAGCAGGATTCCACAGTAAATCTCAGTTACCTGGTATGAGAAAATTGAAAAGGAACATGGCTGTTTTCATCTCTAATTCCCAGAGACATTCTCAACAACTGCTTCGTGCGTGTTCCTCTCCCACTCTTCACAGTCTGGTGTAATGTACCACATCACTTCCCATTCACACACAGAGAAATGGAAGGGAGCGTAAAAATGCCTACGTACAAGTGAATTTGTTTTTTAGCTAAAATTTTTTTTTAATGCAAAGATGGATGCAAGCATTCTATAAGACTCTATATCTTGTCAAAAAATAATTGAAACGTATTTTTATCATTACTTGATTTTATGAATTCCATTTATTATAAAGTATGACCACTTAAAACCCATTAGGTGCTATTTTCATAATATAATCATAGTTCTTCACTTTCTCCCCTTTCTCAAAATTCCAAATACTCCAAATACAATATTTCCATTAGGAAAAATGTGGTTTGAATCATAAACCACAGTCCTCATTAAAAACCAGTTCTGGGGCCGGGTGTGGTGATTCACACCTATAATCCCAGCACTTTAGGAGGCCAAGGAGGGACGATTGCTTGAGCCCAGGAGTTTATGACTAGCCTGGGCAACAAAGTGAGACCCCATCTCTCAAAAAATAAATAAATAAAATGAAATGAAATGAAATGAAATGAAACAACTGCTTGTTCTGTATATCCTAAAGCATGCACCACAAGCATATGCTCCTCAGCACTGGAACACTACCAAAAGAAGTATCAAGGGGAAACTGACCTGAACAAATCACACCTCTGCCACATTTTAAATGTTATTTAGGGTGCCTCTGACTTTTTATGAAATCACCTTCTTACCTACACCATTCTCTTTTCCCGCCCTATTTTGGATCCTGTCCCTACTCAGAAATACCTCATGGTGACGATCCCCTCTAGCTCTGTAAAGCACTCCATTATGTCACATAAGACCACTCCCCTACATATGCAGTCATATAATAGCTCTGTCCTCCTCATCTGAAAATTTTTATCAGGACTTTATGGAGAAATCTCCAAATGTCTACAAACATCTAGGATCCAATAATCCGAAATAAAGTATCAATGGTAACATAACACCAGGGCTATTTGAGTGTTTTGGTTTTTTCAGAGAGCTATAAAAAAACATTTGGGGACAGGGGACCATTATTTGAAACATAAGACTCTGTCCACTCAATCTGCATATTTATTACAGACCAAGGAAGGAAGAAAGAGGCTGAAAGGAATAGCTGTGGCCTTTAGCTGCCTTTTTTAAATAGTGGAAAGTCAAAAGACAGAGATTAGGAATTCAAGAGGAAACCAATCTGAGAACCTGTTGAAGACATAGACTTGCAAGAACTTGCTGCTCTGGGAGCCTGTCCCAGCAAGCGCTGAGGAGCCAGAGCAAAACTGATTCTGGGGTTGAAGAGTATTTTGTGCTCCCAAAAAAAAAACATTAAGCAAAACTGGCGAGAAGAGTATCTGTTCTCCAAAGTCTTCCTTCCAGACTGCTCCCTTCCTTCCAGAAGTTAACAAGGGATCTAAAAACTGTGCTTCTAAACTTCCCAAAGTCAAGCCATTCCCCTTGTAGAAACTTGGGATGTTGGTTTAGTTAGGTATGAAATCCTTCATAACAGCTGCTTAGTACTAAAGCCAAATTAGCCCCTAGGAAATGAATAATCATGCATAACACTGAACGTGTATATGATCTACTATATTGTGAGATTCTACCACAATAATTCCAAACTTTGTTCATGTGTATTCAGTCTATCTCACACTTTGCTTAAAATGCAGCTGCCTGTTCTCCCTAAAAAAGGAATGGGAACACTGTCATGGGCTATAAAGTTTACAGAAAGAAACAGTCATCTCAACTAAATCAGTTTGAAAGAAAAAATATAAATTGTTTGTCTCAATGAGGTTGAAAGTCTGGCAATGGTCTTTTTTTCTATTCATAATGAAAGTAAAAAATAAACAAAAAGCTCTAACCTGAATTACTTGTATAATTTTGTCTGAAAGTTTTGCTAGCAAAAAGCCAAAATATATATATACATATATACATTTTTTTTCCTTCTTTGGCCTTTAAATCAACTGTTGGTTTTCAATCCATAACTGTTTGATTATCACCCACTAAATCCAAGACCTTACGCTAGGTATATGGAACATGCTTTGATGAAGAGAGCATAGACTTTCTGGAGAGGCCTGAGCATGGATATAAATAATGACAACACAGGCAACCTGTGGTAATAACAACAGAAAGTACATGCAAAGTACATGCAAAGTTATGTGAATGTTTAGAGACCAGCAGGAATTCAATTTTACACTTGCCGTTTATGGTCAGGAAGAACTTGCAGAAATGACATCACTAAGCCACAAAAGATTTTGCCAACTGAAGCTGAAGGAGGACATGCCAACGGTGGGAACAGCAGAGGATAGAAAGAAAGCCACAGGGTATGTTTAGGGAATACTGCAACAGGTAGCTTGGACAGAAATTAGATGGTTACTCTTAGTATAATCACCTTCAACTCTAAGCTAAATGATAAAGTTCAATTTTGGTATTTGGAGAAGACTTTCTATGCCCAGGTAACATACCCTACACCTGCTTACCTCAGTGGTTCACCTGCATCTCTTGAACTTCAATAACACCTTTCCTATATCAGTCTCTACTTGTTTCTACAAAACACAACCATTCATTTTCAGATTCTTTAAAATCAGTATTCATCAAATGTGACAGGTTCATTTTGACTAATGTCATTTTTAAACAAATAAAAATTCATTGCATTTGAAGTGTGGGTGAAGAACACTACTAGAATATTTTATTTTTAAAATTATAAAGCAACAAAAAGTGAAGTTGGAGAATATAATTTGAGGGTTCAAAAGGTGGGAGCAAAAGAGGGTATGAAAACAGAAAGAGCCAAGGCTGGTTGCCAGAAGCAGCCCCACAAATGTTTAAAAAGAACACTGGTGTTTGTGGCAGAAGATGTTAAGTCAGCCTATCATCCAAAACAGTGAGAATAAGATAGAGTAGGGAAATAAGGAAGGTGTTTATTGTTTGGATTTTTCCCTTTTCTTTTTCCCAATACTCATCTGACAAAGATGCAAAAGTTGTTGAATGGTAAGGACAGGACTTTTTACAAAGTATTCAAGGCTACTCTTCACAGGTAATCACCCTTCCAGAGGTCACACCGTTTCGGGAAGGAATGACTCAGTAACTACACAAGAGATCACCACTCCACTTCCCACCTCACACGGTATACCCAAAATATACTGCTAAACAGTAGAATTAACCAGCACTGTTGTTCTGTTACCAGAATCACAAAAGATTGGCATACAAAAAGCAGAGAGTTACCCGTTGATTATAATGACAGACTTATCATCATCAAATAATATTTCTTCAAGCTCTGCAATAAATCTGAGAAGCTAAAATTCTATTCTTAAAATCTTCCCGGTATAAAAAAAAGGTCTGAGCTTAGTTAGTGTTTCTGGCAGGCTTATAAGAACACCTTACTCTTGTAAACTAACAATTCATGATTCATGAGGCGAGGCCCATTCAAATAAGAGAACACACATTGCTAAGCGACATACAAAGGCTCACCCACCTTAGAGCCCTGGCCGGAAACCAACTGAGCTGCTTTGTACTTCTACGGAGAGTTCCCCCTGCCTACAACCTTTTTTTCTGTTGTATATTTCTAAGTATGTTGTCAAAAGGTTATGTTTAATTTTTCATGATGCATTATTTTTCCCCATGCATACATTTTTAGTCTGTTATTTAAGGCATGAATTTAATCTTTTAGTTCTTGCGTTTGTGCGCACGCATGGGTGTAATTGATTTTGGTACCTTATAATCACTCTAAAAGTAAAAATCCACTACTCCCACACCTACTCCCAACAAATACAACTCTTTTTCTGTGAAAGAGCTAAATCACTACGAAACTTTAAATGGCCATACTACTGTGTGGAGAAAAAGAGTGCACCTTAAAGAAAGAAAAAATGAAGCCAACACACAAAGAGAAACAGAGAAGGGAGATGAAGATAGTACTGGGGTCGGTCTCCCAGCTGTAGCTGCTCCGGAGGTCAGACCGCATTCCTGACCTCTCCGTGGTTTGTTGTTCATTGTTCACTTCATCTTTGGACTCCACTAGATTCCCACGTATCTTTCTAATACATTCCTTTTTCCTCTCCAAACAGTCATATCTTTATCTGTAATCGAAAGATTCTTAACTAACGCATTATTGGTCACATTAGGTACAGCATGGGAGAATGCTTTTTTTCCCAAAGAACTCAAAATAGTTTTTAACATTTCATAGATGTTAAAAAAAATAAATAAATAACCGAGCATTTCTGCTGTTTAGCAATACAATAAAGGAGAGATTAAGAGGCTGAAGTGACTAGCATAATAACCTGGTCAGTCAGTGGTATAAAACTAAACTTTTCAAAATTACTCCTCTTTGATCCCTAATCTGTGTGGTTCAAAGTGAAGAGAATACAGTCATCTTAAAACACGTTCATTTCTTTCTAGCAATTAAAAACCCTCTTCACGGGTAAACTTGGATCTGTTTGGTTTTTTTTTTTTTCCGAGACCCTAAAATCAAATTAATATGTCTGACTGAAAAATCTTGGGAAGTTCAGGGTTTCTGATTTAAAAAGAGGAAATTACTTGTGATCTTTTTTCTCTTTTCTTTATGCAGGATCTGCCCATTGGTAAGTAATGTAACAGGTCCTATTAACAATGAAGAAAAACTATTTTCAGACTCTTCTTGTGAGCTAAGAACATTATCAACCCACAAATGAAAATGGAAAAATAAAAAAGCTTAATATTGTATAAAGTGACTAAACTCTATCAAACCATTACAGACAGAGTTCTAGGAGGATAAAAATAAGAACATTAGTTTCATGACAATAACATTTATACAGATATATAGAGTCAACCAATATATATTTCAGAGCAATTTAAGGATAATATTATTGAATAATTCTTATGCCTTTTTATAATAATTTGTTGGATCAATAATTCTGGTTTGGGGAGAGTTTTTGGTTTTTTTGGAGGGGGAGGGGTTGGTGCTCTTTATTTAATAAATACTTCTTGAGTTCCTCAAACCATAAGAACAGAATGTACAATGGTAAAACGGGCCAGGCACCGTGGTTCATGCCTTAATCCCAGCACTTTGGGAAGCCAAGGCAGGAGGACCACTTGAGGCCAGCAGTTGTAGATCAACCTGGGCAACATAGTGAGACCCCGTATCTACAAATTTTTAAGAATTAGCCAGGCATGGTGGCATGTGTCTGTAGTCCTAGCTACTTAGGAGGCTGAGGCAGGAGGATCACTTGAGCCCAGGAGCTCAAGGTTGCAATGAGCTATGATTCTACCACTCAGTCTGAGCGACAGAATGAAGTGCTGTTGAAAGAAAGAAAGGAGAGGAGAAAAGGAGAGGGGAGGGGAGGGGAGAAGGGGAAAAGGTAAACATCTGTTTCAGTTTACTTGAATCTTTTTTAAAAAGTAACATAAACTATTCTTAAGATAACTATAACAGATAAAATGTGGTATAAACATGTTTATTTGACAGCTAGAGGTTAAGATCTACTGCAGATATGGAACAGTGGCCACTGCAAAGCCATTTTGAGGCAGGAAGTTTAGGCTGCTTTTCTGGGCAAGTTAATAGATGCAAGATGCAGGATAAGGCCCACATCTCTCAACTTAAAGGCACGGTTCATAGCTGTGTAAAATCAGGTTAGTAAGTCAGTAAGTGAGATGAGTCGAAGTTCAGAGGATCCCTCCCTTTTATTACAGGTCAAAAAAGCCTACAGAGACCAGCAAAAGTCATCAGGGAATCCTGGTTCTGATGTTCACTCATTCTTTTTCTCTGAACAAATCAGCATCTCCTTTGGCCCAAATGAACAGATATTACTCTTCTAAGCATCACCTCTCCTCCACATAAGGAGTAAAAAACATCACACTGTTAGAAACTGCTAGGCCCCAAGTTACTCTCAAGCAATTCATTCCTTTACCTCAAATTCATCCTCAACAGCAAAATTATTTCAACAAATTTAATGTTATGTACCGCTAAGAATGAATGACACTGATAATGAGTGACAAAATGCTAAGATACTTCTTGATTTCAGAGATGTTAAAACGTAAAAACAAAAACGCATGTTTTAGACTTTAAAAATCACACATTAGCCGCATTTAACTGAAGTCAAAGAACTGCTGGCTCTACTCCTTTAAGATCCTTTTCTTTCAAGTCTCTCCTTCTACTGGTATCACAACTACCCCAGGTTAGATCAACATTACCTCAAGCTTAGTCTGCTAAAAAATGTTTATTTCTGGATGCCCCTCCACAAATCTCTTCCCCATCTCCAATCCGTCCCATCTCATACGCAGTCTCCAGATTAACTCTCCAAAAGGCACACTGAATCTTGGCTCACCCACATTAGAAAGCTTCCATAGATCCACCCACAGATTCTTCACTCTGGTGTTCAGTTCTCCCACCACCTTAATTCACTCTACCTTTATAGACCAACATTTTCCAATAGGCAACTGCAACAAACTGCTTCATAGCCTTCTATGTACTTTGTTAGTAAAGAGGGTTCCATGAGTAATAAGGTAATATAAATAACATTAAATATATTTTTTTACTAGAAGACTTCTCTGAGTCTTTAATATCTAACGTTTGCAAATTTCCAGGAGGCAGATACAGTATCCGATGTTTCCAAAACTAATTTCACCATAGAAACTTGTGTGTGGGCACGTTATCTTTTTGAGACTAGTATTCTCGGGGAAATAAAGTATGACTTACTGCTTTCCATAATTATTCCTCTCATTTCTTCCTCTAGTCTGTGGACATTCTAGTCTGTTTGCTGAGGATGCATTTCCCCTGCATGCCTCCAATTTGTATCAGTATTTATCAATTCCACTTCTTTTCAAGACCCAGTTCAAATACCAGTTCATTTTTAAAGCTCCCTTTGAGGTCTCTAGCTAGAAGTAACATCTCCAAGAGAACACTGATTCTACTTCTCTTTCAATATCTACCACTTTCTCCTTTCCATTAAAGTACTATTTTTTGACTATTTTATTCAATCCCTATAATCCCTTCGAAAGCAGCATCTGGCCCTTATTTATCTTTTTATTTTTCTCAGCACCCTACAGTGGGCTGTAATTATTTCTTAAGTGACAAATTCAAATGTAACCTAATCCTTGTAACTTCTCACAACTCCCTAAGACCCCAATCGCTCACCAAGCTCCTTCAAATGTATTTTTTTGCTTTAAGAAAAATGAATAAAAAGAGTCAACATTTCCAATACTCACCACATCTTTAAAATCATACAGGAACAAAATCTAACATTTCATTTTCAAAGAAAAAGACTGTAGTTTTAAAGTTTTATTGAACACTTTGTCGTTTCATTTTGTCATTTGTAACTAAAATGGCTTTTTTATAACCCATGTTGTGGGGAAGAAGGTGAAACAAAAGAAAAGCATTTGTTCCTGGAAAAGATGACTGTATAAAGTCATTTTTTTTTTAAATTTCCCTGAAAGTAAGTACACAATGCCCCTACTGCCAGGTAAGAACTGCCAAAGAAACACTTTTCTTTTTTAAGAAACTGATATATTCTCAAGATTTCAGAGCCTGGACTTTTCCTGGTACTCCTCAATTTCAACATTCCATAAAGGAATCCTTCACCTAGCCAGCATTGCAACTGGTGAGGCACAAATTCTCCCTTGAAAACACAGGTAAGTTGAATTACTATGATCTTCCTTTAATCTAGTTCTCTGTCACGTGTTCTAATGTGCATTAGTACTGAATAGGCACATGTTCAGGGTGTAGAGGTAGCACTGATTGAATCAATAATAAGAGTAATATCAGCTAACACTTTCGGCCACTGTGTGCAAGAGTACTTATTTGATTATGTGCATTATCTCATTTAACTCTCACAATAATTCTATACAGAAAGTACTATTATTACCTCCACAAATAAGAAAACCTAGCGAGGTGTTATATAATTTATCCAAGCTCACACAGCCAATCATGAGAGTTCCTGGATTTTAATCCAGGAAGTCTGACTCCAGAGAACATACCCTAAGCCACCCTGCTCTCCTGCCTGCCTTCTATTGTGGCATACAAGAAATATACAGTTACATTCATGGTTGGAGAGCCCTTCCTATTAACAAGCACCTTCTTCTTGCTGTTACTCACAGTCTGAAGATATGTCAAAGTACTGGAAAGCAATAATGTCTAGGCTCCTTTCCTAGACAAGTAAAATATGTCCTCTAGGAGGACAGTGTAAAATGTGAACATGATTTTCAAAACATTTGTGATTTAATTAATACTTTTATAGATTCATTAAGTAGATTTAATGATTAAGTAGATTTAATTACTTTTGTGTTCCTCAAAGCAAAACTAGAAACTTCTGTTAACACCTGGATGACTGCCAGACCAGAATCAGTCCTTTCTCCTTAATCTCTTCCTCCACCCAGCCTCCCCACAGCCAGTACCAACCACTACCATTGGCTAGCAAGAAAATATATATATATATAAAAAAAATTCGGCATTATCCTTTCCATATACATTAAATAAGAAATCATATGAGAATCTGTAGACACCATGAACTGACAAATCCTCTTCCTACAGATTCAATGGATTCATTAGGTCAGGAATAAGACTGAATGTATTCTTCAGTTGAAGAATTAACTGTTCAGAATTCTAGAACAGGACTATTCTATCACTGAGCCTTGTACCCCCAGCCTAGAAGAAAGCAATTATATCCTCTCTGAGGAGCTAGAATCACCGGAAGAAAGATGCCAATGTGAAGATCTGTGGTTGACAGTCACTCCAGGAAAGCAAACAGCAAGTACAAATTATACCAATAACAAGTTAACTACCTACAAACAATTAGGGAGCCCAAAATGAATTTCAATTATCTATTCTGATGTTTCAACTTGCAATTTTTTAACTTAACAATGGTGTGGATGCAATATACATTCAGTAGAAACTGTACTTTGAGTTTTCACTTTCAGTATTCAATACATTACATGAGATATTTAACACTTTATTATAAAATAGGCTTTGTGTCAGATGATTTTGCCCAACTGTAGGCTAATGTAAGTGTTTTGAGCACATTTAAAGTAGGCTAGACTAAGCCATGATGTTTGGTAGGTTAGGTGTATTAAATGTATTTTTGACTTACAATATTTTGAACTTATGATGGATTTATTAAGGGACATAACCCCATCTGAAGTCAAGAAGCATCTGCACATTCTTTAGAGTCTTAAATCCAGGCTGTACTACTGGGGAAGTGTAACCCGGGTCAAGTCATTTAGCTTCTATGCATATCAATTTCCTCACCTGTAAAAAGAGGGACAGGAGCAGATGGCCCTAATGTACCTTCCAACTGGAAATTCCTATAGTTCTATGGTCAGGAAGTCTGCCCTTTGAGTTGTTTTTTCAGTGTGGATAACTGATTTGTACTCTCTACCACTATGGCCTTGTGCCACCTCCCTGGTGACAGAGCTGACCGAGGCTGTGTCAAAAATGTGCCCAAGACACTATAGCTATGGTCTACCCAGGTGATCAACCTGTGATCTCAAGGTGACTATTACATTATTCCAAGCAATTAAGCTAATGACCAATATCAAAATCATCTTGGTTTTTTGGTAAAAATAGTCCCTGATCCTGTCCCACTAGACTATGATGAAACAAATAATAGCACTACGTCCAAAGTGATAGCAAAATAAAGTCTGACAAGTGAAAACATCCCCATCCATTCATCGACAAATTTATGTAAAATATAAATCCCCTAGAACATATCCCAGTGTATTCTAGTGGTAAGACATGAGAGCAGATGGGTGTTTTAAAGCAGCATCTCTATTTAAAAAAGAAAATCCTAGAGGCCCTTCTAGAAGTTTGCCGTAGTTATTCAGAATGTAAACTTACTCTACTCAATGAGATATGCATTATTAATTAGATAATTTCAGCTTTGAGAGACTTACGATAATAAAGATCAAATAGACTGAGACCACACCATGATATGTTTGCATATGGGTCAATGCTATATAAAGTTTATTTTAAATTATAGGTGTTGTTTTCATTCTTTAATTCACTTCTTAGGTATGAAATTTTATTCATAAAAGATCAAAATTCAAACTTCAGTAGTTTATAAGAGATTTTACCTGGGATTATGATGATGAAAAGGTTCTAGGAATAATGGAATCACCTTGAATGGTGAGTGTGAAATTGGGTATGTTTACATAATATGAGCAATTTGAGGGAAGAAACTTAGATTTGAAAATGGTACCCTCTACCACCTCATTTAGCAATGATTGAAGAAAGCTGTGAAAGTGTGGAAATTCAAACTCACAGAAAGCACTTTAATACAGCTTTGACAGGGGACAGATAGAGGGAAAGCCTAATTCTGTATTTATTAGCCTCTCAGTTTCCTCATCTGTAAAATAGGGACAGTACCTCCCTTCTCCCAAGATTATTTGAAAGACTATACAGGCATCAAATTATAAAGTAAGAAATAAATATATATTAGGAAAGCAATACATGTTAGTTCTCTTTCCAAGTCATTCTCTTTTGAACTGTTTGATTTTCCTTGATTCAACAAGCATTTATTGAGTGTCCATTCTATGTCAGAGAGTATATTAAGTATTACTGATACAATGAGACTTAAATATTAATGTTATATACCTTTAATGATAGCAGAAAATATAGAAAGAACATAATAACTAAGGCAGCATGATATGCACTGTCATGAGAGTGTATACAACATACACATGAAAAATTTAATTCTGCTTAAAAAAATAAAAAAGCAAGGAAAGTCACAATGAGGTGACTTTTAGATTTGACCTTGAAAGATACACAGGAATTTGTCATGGAAAAAAGACAAGACTACATCAAGAAAAAGGAATTACTATCAATTCAGTAATATTGACTTTAAGAAGCCTAATGCACGTCAGGCTCTATACTGGCACTATGCACGCCCAAGCAGAAACCTGGAGACACAAACATACCTGGTGTCTTCTACAAAGAACAAGCACATATGTTCTCCCTCTCCAATGCCTACCTCCATACTCCCACACACAAATAAACATTTAAATAAACCTTTAATAATCAACATGTCATTTTTAAAACATTCTTAATTATTGTGCAAATATATAAACTTTGTATTATATTGGAAATGTTTTCCAGAAGTTCTTTATAAATTTTAAATAAATATGCAGTCTTAAAAATATAAGCATCTATGACATCTGAAACATATTTTGAAAAAGAATACAAAATATCTTTGTGGGCTAAGTAGTGTGAACATGTCTTATTTAATAAGTAAGACACCAGATTCCCACCTCTCCAGCATAACTAGTGGGCACAGATGATGGTGTTAGAATGAAATCTTTTTTTTAAAATATGCTTTAGAATTTTAGCAGATGCCACAAATAATGTCCAGAGCATATCAAGTGAAATGAAATGGCATTTCACTTAGGGCAAACCTCATTATCAACTGGAAATGCTCAAGACATGTTCATGTTAAACTATCAAAAACTCTAGCATTCCTCTGGATCTAATTGTTTGTTTTTCTTTCTTTCATTTTTAATGAAGCAACAGTCTCTTATAAAACCTCATTTAAGTGCATACAAGACACTAAAAGCTTAACATGAGATCTCCTTTTCAATCTCTGGTACCTAACACTAAAATTGTTTCCAATTGCACGGCCAGGAGACATATCCAAATGATTAAGACTTGGCCTATGGACAGGGTGGAGCTACCTTGACAGGCTGACATTTTCATGGAAAATGTACTGTTCCTCTACTTCCAACTTTTTCAGAAATAGTGGCAAGGTATAATATTATATATTTTCTTATTCCTGATGTAAAAAGGAAAGCATGGAAGGAAGGAAGGGAAGAAGGAAAAGAAAGCTGTTGAAAACACAGCTCCTTAGAGTTTTCTAATACATTTTGTTAAAACTATCACAAACCACAACAGATCACTGCCTTTATAGCCACCCTTTTCAAAGGATTTTGTTTTAAGTGCTAAAAACAGAAATTCAAAAATCTCATTGAAAAATAAACACTGCTCCTCACAAAACAGGTGGATTGTGATAACTTATTATTGTATGAATATCCAGGTATATTGTAAATAAGATTCAGTTTTTTAAGTGAAAAAAAGCTGGTATAAATTAATTTTTTTAGAAATTATACTGTACTATGTAAATCAAAGAGCACTTTTAGTGCCTTTCAAATGCAATAATGTAATTAAGAACAGATCTTAAGAGATAAGGGCTAAACAAATGCATGTTACTATCATTATTATTATTATAAAACTCTGTCTGTTTATAGTTATATAGCAATGTGCCTTGACAATTTTACATGCTTTATATAAAATAACAAAACCGTTTAAATCATTAATATTATCAGCTCTGATCTGAACCATACAAAAATATATGTATGTCCTTGTTTCACTTGTAAGATTAAACTATTTCAAGCGAGTCATCAATTAGAGATTTTCAAGTCTAAATATTCTCACAAAGGGCTCAGTTGAATATTTTCAGCACAGGCATGAAGCCTACGTCTAAATCAATGTTACCTCTACCACAGAGGTACGCTGTGTTCACAAATACACACATCTAACTCAATGCAGTTTACTCAATTTTACTTTCATATTTTTACAATAAATTTTTATTATTTATCTTATTTTAAATTTTATTTCCTTAATCCAGGCATTCATTTAACTGTCTCTGATTTTATAACTACAGTTTATTTTATCCTTTATTCTTTAATTATTATTCAATTTCCATGGCATTTTCTTTTTCATTTTAATTATTTTTTAGTAATACATAATATGTATACATACTTATGCAGTGCATGTGATATTTTGATACATGCATACAATGTGTAATGATCAAATCAGGGAATTTAGGATACCCATCCCTTCGAATAATTATCATTTCTTTATCTTGGGAACATTTCCTATCTTTTCTTCTCGCTATTTTGAGATACACAATATATTGTTAACTATAGTCATCCTACTGTGTTAGCAAACAGGAGAACTTATTCCTTCCATCCAACTGTACATTTGTATCCATTAATCAACCTTTCTTCATCCCCCACCCTCCCCAAACACACACCCTTCCCAGCCTCTGGTAGCAACTATTCTACTCTCTACCTTTATGAGATCCACATTTTTTAGCTCCCACGTATGACCGAGAATATGTGGTATTTGCCTTCTGTGCCTGGCTTTTTTCACTTAACATAATGACCTCCAGTTCCATCTACATTGCTACAAATGACAGGATTTCATTCTTTTTCATTTCACAGCATTTTCTTACAGTTTTTCTTTTAAGGTATTCATAAGTTAACTGTTACCCCACTTTGAATAGATACCAGGAAGGAACTTGAGCACAGGAGAGAGAGTCACAGGTATATAATCCATAAACCATGCAGAGAAGACAGAAAAATATCTTTATTTTGAGGAGTTTGGTATTAAACCATTTCCTATCCCAAGTCAGAGATCTCTTAGGCAAATACTTGATAAAATACCTGATACTAACCATCATTAATCAAAAGTGGCTGACAAACTCATTATTTATCCATTTAGGCAACAGTCTAAGAACTACCTGGGTAAAATTAACTCTGCTGGAAGATGACAAACCACCCTCCAAAACAGCACAGGTGAATTGAAGCAAA
>CAUYRT010030966.1:0-13685 GCA_963574885.1 Lepilemur ruficaudatus
GTAGTCCCAGCTACTTGGGAGGCTGAGGCAGAAGGATCACTTGAGCCCAGGAGTTTGAGGTTGCTGTGAGCCAGGCTGACGCCACGGCACTCTAGCCCAGGCAACACAGTGAGACTCTGTCTCAAAAAAAAAAAAAAAAAAAAAAACAGTTGCTCAGTTGAGCTTCTGGGCTTTCCAACTCAAAACTCACATTATTGGCAACTGATGGGTAGTTTATCTCTTCCTTTCCAACTTTTGTACCTCCTGCTTATTTTTGTTTAGGAGTTTCAGAGCAATGTGAATAATAATAATAATAATAGTGAAATGGATATCTTTGTTTCATTTCTAACTTTAATGGGAATTTTTCTATTATTTTTCCATTAATCAGGGTGTTTTTTGTTTAAGGAAGTATCTGTCTGTTTTCATTTTAGTAAGATTTTCATTTGTGTAAGTAAGCTGTGTATTGGGTTTTATTATATGCCTCTTTAGTGTCCGTGAAGATGATCACATGACTCTCCTTTTAATTTGTTAATCACTTTCTCTTCTGGTCACTTTCTCTTCACATCATCTCTTGACTCCCACCAGGCCAGGAGCTCTTGAGTGCAGGGATGGAACCTGAGACCCCACTGCCTAGTGCAAGGCTGTTTTGAAAGAACGAATGAGTGGCCTTACCCTGCCTTGGCAGTAGGAGGGGTTGCTCACTTCCAAGGCCAGGACCCCGGGACTGTGTGATGCTGGCTTCACTCACCTCCAGGAGCATTTTGCTTCCTCCAGGGCCTGGAGGTGGGGTGAGGTGAGGCTCAGCTCCCAGACTGGGCAGCAGAGGGACCAGCAGTGGCGTCCTGCAGTCCCAGCCATACTAAGCCTCGGGGCCTGGCCCTCAGCTGGGAATTGGTGTCTCAGAGGGAATTGGGCCCTTGAGTCTTACAGAGGGCAGTGGGGCAGAGGGGGTGCCAGACACAGCACCGATTATGCCACTGACCAGTCTTATAGCAGTGGCCAAGGCTATGTATGGGGGTATGGGGTATTATCAACACGAGGGGTTGTAGCGGATTTCCTAAAAAAGGAGATGTAAGCTAGATGCCAGGAGGCCACAAGGGCAGGATGGGGCAGGGCAGGGCAGTTTTAGGCAGAGAGAAAAGCCTTTATGTTCAGAGATGACCTGGCAGTACCTGGCCTTGCCTGGCATGTGGAACACAGGGGAGGAAGCTCAAGGACAGAACGTGAATCCATGCATGAGAGAGCCATGAAGGATGCTGATCAGGGGACCACTCCTGGGCAGCCATGCCTCTGACCTGTGCCCATCTGTCTATTCCAGGTCTGGACAGAGCCCTGCTGGTCCGGCCTCTGCTTGCAGGAACCATGGCAGAGGCCGGGGATGCTGCACTGTCAGTGGCCGAGTGGCTGCGGGCACTGCATCTGGAGCAGTACACCGGACTCTTTGAGCAGCATGGGCTGTTGTGGGCCACTGAGTGCCAAGGCCTCAGCGATACCCGCCTGACGGACATGGGCATGCTTCTCCCCGGCCACCGCCGCCGAATCTTGGCTGGCTTGCTCCGGGCCCATACCCCTCCAGCTCCTGCACCCCGCCCTGCCCCACGCCCTGTGCCCATGAAGCGCCACGTCTTCCGCTCACCGACTGCGCCTGCCACTCCACCCGAGCCGCTGCCTGCTGCTGGAGAGGACGAGGGGCTACCCACTGCCCCGCCCATCCCACCCCGGAGGAGCTGCCTTCCGCCCACCTGCTTTGCCACCTTGTCTACAGCTGCCCTAGAGCCTGTGCTGCCCCCGCTGCCTGCCAAGCGGCATTTGGCAGAGCCAAGCGTTCCGCCTGTGCCTCCCCGCACTGGGCCGCCCCGCCTGCTGGTGAGGTGAGTAGATGCCGCTCAGGGTGGGAGGCACACGGCAGGGGATCCCAGAGGGTGCATGGGGAGTTTGTGGCCCTGAGTGCTGGGGTAAGAAAGGCGCTTCAGGAGGAAGGAGCAGTGTGCACAAAGCTTGGAGGAGGGAAGCACTGTCTGGGCACTCTGGGCGATGGTGCGACTACACTGTTGGGCAGGTGCAGGTGAGTCCTGGGGATGGTGCTGGTGGGTCGTGCTGTGAAGGCCAGGCTCGGGGGCCAGGGAAGTTTTAGGCAAAGGAATCTAAGTGCAGGAAGGATGATGGGAGAGGGGGCTGGGGCCACAGGGCCAGGCGAGGCCCCACTCAGGCTGCGCTAACAAGCCTGTGGGGGAGTAGGCAGATTGGAGCCAGGTGTGGGCCCTAGATGGACAGGATGGGGACCACCCAGGGGTGGGGCTGCGCCACGACGGCCTCTAGGTTTCTGTCTTGTGCGTCTGAGTGTGCTTCTGAGTGGACAACGGTGTCATCACTGATCCTGGGACCCAGGGATGGGGGTGAGTTTGGGAGGAGCCCTGAAGCTCAGTCTAGGACCTGGCAAGTGTGAGACACTGGGAGGATGGGTACCTGCTGGCATCAGGAGGCAACATGTGGAGGAAATGGAACACGTAGGACGGTGGCTCTCGGGTGGCGTGCATGAACTGCCCAGTCCCCGGTGCCTGTGTTCCCTCACACCCTGTCCCCGTCCCACTGCCACATGTCACCAAAATCCCAGCACACTTCTCAGGCCTCATCCTATTCACCCTCCTTCTTCCTCAGGACTCTTTTCTCCCCTCTGTAGCTCATGGCACCCCTTGTTTTCTTGAGTTTCCTCCTACTTCTGTGGCTGTTCCATTTTAATCTCCTTCACATATGCCCTCCTTTCCTGCCATTTCGGGGGTGGGGCAGCCATGAGGGAGCATCTCCAGACAGGGTGAGATGTGTGTTCAGGGATTTATTAGAGCGCTTGGGCCAAGTCAGGCTCATCTTGGAAGGCTTCTTGGAGGAGGAAGGGATGGACAGAGCGAGGTCTCATGGTCCCTGTTATTGCTGGGTTCGTTGCTTACGTGATCTCGCTGATCCCTGCAGCAAGCCTTCTGGGAGGTTTCATGCATGGAAACTGTAAAGCTGAGAGCAGGGATTGGGCACTGCTGGATTAATGCCAAGTAAATACTCGGGGTGGGGGCACCCTGTGTGGAGGCTCTGGGAGGTTCTCTTCACCTAGGGAGGAACATTAAATCAGGGGGCCTTGAAGGCCAAGCCAAGGCTGTAGTGTTTTGAGGTTTGATTGGTGGAAGCACAAGAAGGGTTCTTGCCCTTCCTGGGTTCACATAGCTGGGAACAGGTACTAGGGTGTCTTGCTTGAAGCTTCGAGTTTCCTGGTGCCAGTGTGCCCTCTAGTGGCCATTCTGCATGCAGGAATAATTCCTATTTGCTTTCAATCCTATCATCTATCTGGTAGGGGCGGGAGCTAGGGGAGGAGACAGACTGTCTTGTCTGTCTGTCTGTCTCTGGGGGTTGGGAGTGAGTGAACAAGGGGAGGAGGCAGGGCCCTGTCCTTAGGGATCTCACAAAGGCTGAGGAGGCCAAACCCCAGTGGGGAAGTGGAGGCAGGAACCCCAGAGGAGTGGAACCCCAGAGGTTCAGGAGGCAGGACAGCTGGGTCAGGCCCAGTTAGCCGTGTGACTCTGATGATGAGCTGCCCCTCTGGGCCTGTCTCCCCATCAGGTGCCCTCCATGGTCTTCCACAGCCTTCTACGGCCCTCCTGGCTCTGATACCTGAGTTCAGATGGGTAGGGTGAGAGTCATGTGACACCCCGGGGCCCCAGGGTACTGGCTCCTACTCTCAGAGCTTCAGTCTGAATGTAGCTACTTAGCCAGCGTCTGAGGGAGACTGGGCCCCCATGGTCAGGAGTCTGGCCCTTGTAGTTAGAGGACCCACAATCCATTCTGTGCTGAGAGAATTGGTAGAAAATTGTTTCCTGCAACTTGGGACTATTCTTTGGGCCAGAGTGGGGTTAGGGCAGAGCTGCCAAGCCTGGCTTCCCATGTCCTGGGGTCTTTAACGTTTGGAGTTGTGGGCATCTGCAGTCCTTGGCTCATAGGGTATACAAAGTCTTCAGAGCCCTATGGTAGAAAATCTCACAGCAGATGGGGCCTCATGTATGTGTAGTGATCAGGGAGGGGGGCCAACATGGAGCCTGACTGGCCATCCTGTCCCCTCTTGGCTCCTTCCTTTGAGTGCCCCAGGCTCCATAGTGCATGGCGGAACACCACCTCTGCCTGCCCCCGCCTCCCTTGCTCATGGGGTCCCACCACATGGCTCATGACATGGCCTTCCTACTCCAGCTCATAACCTAGGGCCTTTCACACAAGATCATGTGGTGACTGAGGCCTATCCCCAGAATCCCCAGTGAAATTTGGGGATCACTGTGTGTGCACATGTATACCCTCAGGGTCTTGACTCAGTGTGAGGGCATGCCTGGCCCGTTTGTGCGTGTGCACCCATGTGCATGGGTGGTTGTCTAAGCTGTCAGGGTCCTAGCATATCTGAGTATTTACACACAGGTTCTGAGGGTGATGATGCATAATCCTAAGATGTAAAAGCCTGTAGGGATTTGTGCAATTTCAGTGGTGACATGAAGTGGTGTGTGTGTGTATTCACTGGGACATGTGTGCACACATACATGTGCTCATGTGTACTGCTGCGGTGGGAACCCCAACAGTGTGTGGGGACATTTGTGAGTATGCATATGCTGTGTGGGTAATGAATTGGCATGTGTGTTATTTGGGTACTGTCAGGTGTGAGCCAGCACGTGCACATGTGTGTACCTGTGCTGCCAAGAGTGTACACTTGAATGCACGAGAATGTCAGTTCCACTAGAGCCAGGAGCCTTGCTGATGTTTGTTTACTGCTGAATCCCTGACATCTAGAACAGTGCCAGGGGCCTAATAGCCCTCTGGTGAGTACGTATCATGTCAGTGAATAGACAATGCCGCGAGAGCCTATGTACTGCCGGGTGCTGAGCTTGGGCCGCATGTAGGTATATATTGATGTGCATATGACACACTGGGCCATGGGGTTAAAGGGCCCTGAGCTCACCACGCCAAACCCCTTTCTCCCATCCCACTACCCAACCCTTGTCACCCCAGATGTCTTGGGAAGGGAGAGGCCTTCAGAGGAGGCAAGTGGGAAGAATGAGGCTGAGGTAGGAGCCTGGGCCACAGACCAAGGTGTCAGCAAATCAGAAAACAAGCAAGGATAGGGTTCTCTCCTCACTACCCTGGCAAGGCCCAGGGCTCTTAGAACCGGGCTCACCATTCTGCTTGGCCTGGGGGACCCCACTCCACCCCTAGAGTCCTCACCGCATTCCGTTATGTAAGCCTGTGGTAGGGAACTTGCTGAGGAATCCAGACATGCTGAGAAACCTGCCCAAAGTCTCCCAGCTCAGCAGAGGAAAGCCAGTGTTCAGACCCTGCCTCCTGGCCTTGGGCCAGGCCTGCCCAGCTACAAGGGTCATTGACATGAGCCTTTTGAACTTGCTTCTCTGAGAGTGGCAGAGGGGTCATTCATGATCTGGGGTTCCAGGGTCACTCCACAGATCCCTTCCCAGCTTGCTCTGAGTCTCAGTTTCCTTCTCTGATACCTGGATGCCTGGAGATCCCTCAGGAAAAGGGAGTATTTGCCCAGTGGGGACAGCTGCCCAGCTGGAGTCACACTGCAAGGCCCCCTTCCTGTGCCCTTGCCTGCCCTGTGGCCCAGCCAATCCCCAGTCTTCCTGAAGGCTGATCACTTGTTGCTGGGGCAGAACTAGCTCCCTTCAAAGAGCCTCTTTCCCAGCCTCTTTAGGCCTCATTGTGGGGGTGGGAAGGGGGAGAGGCCACCTCAAGGGCCAGCCAGCGTCAGGGCTTCCTGGGTGTCCTCCCCATAAGGCCCCAGCAGACACTGCTGGCTGTCCCATCCCAGCCTGGGAGGGGGGTGCAGCCTGCCGCCAGGAGGCGGGGAGGAAGCGTCAGCCCCGCGGGATTCTGGGTGACTTTTCTCTTTCTCAGTCATTGTTTTCAGGAAGTGTGTGTTGGCTGGGCTGCAGGGGGCGGGGGAGGGGGGAGCAGGAAGCCACTGGAGACCAGAGCTGGGCGCAGACACACACACACTCTCTCTCTCTCACTCTCTCCAGGACAGATCACAGTTACACACAGAAACACACCCGCACGCAGAGAAGTGATTCACAAACACTCAGGGACACAAATCACAGGTGCGCAGAGCCGTACCTGGGCCCAGACGCCTCCGAGAGAACGCAGCCTCAGACACACGCAGGGAGCAGGGTCCAGGTGGGACCCAGGCTGGCAGGGGCAGGCACAAAACAAACACTCTTGTGCACACGCTGAGCCTGCCTGCCCGGAGCCGGGAGTCCTTGGCCTCAGGACCCAGCGGGCGTCTGAGGGTGAGCAAGGGGCAGCCCAAGTGGGCTGCCGGGCATTTGGGAGGGAGCCTCCACCCGAGGGTCTGGGATGGCAGGACAGACATGGGGGCATGTCTGTCTGTCTGTCTTTCTGTCACCACTTTCTGTGGTGCTCTCCTCTCCCTTCTCCTTTGCTTTCAGGATTCTGTCTTCTTTCACTTTCTCTACTTCTCCTCTTTTCCCTCTGCCTTTTCCTTTCCTCCCTTTCTCCCCTCCCTTCCTCTCCTCTGGGCTTTCCAGGTCTCCATCTCCCCATAAACGTCTCTCCTGGGTCCACAGGCCCACAGTGCCTGTTTTCTGGGCCTGGCTCAGACTGTGCCCCACAGACTGCTCCTCTGTGGGATCTTTGCCCTTCAGAGACCTGGTGCCAATCCTCAGTTCTGGTGTCTGCTGCCTGTACCCCTCTGGAGATTCCCTTGGGGAGGTTTAGGTTGGCTTATCTCACTGTCAAGTTCAAGGGGGTTCTGAACCCCCCACCCCCAGTCCAGGGTGATAGGAGATGTGCAGAGGGCTGGCACTTAGTCACTGTGGTTCCTACCAGTCCTCCCCAGGGCTGTGGTGTGGGGGATGCCTGTGGAGCATAGGGGCTGGCCTCCCCTTCCCACAATTGCCGTGTATGGCTAATGAACTCAGCAACCCAGTGCTCAGATCACTGGGGACAGAGAGGCTCTAACCAGGTCCTGTCTGTCACCCACCCTCCCTAGCCCTGTTCTCTGCCCTTGGCTTATCTTTTCCATAGGGCCTGGCAGACACCTGTACCTGCTCCTCCTGCCGGGCCAGCCCTGGCTGGACAATGGGGAGGGACTCAGTACTTCTGTGAGCTCCCTGAGGGCTGAACTTCCTCCCCTTGCTGCCCTCAGGAGCCTGGGAGGCACTTAGAGCTGCCATGGGAGACAGGGTCTCTGCGACCTCCTGCCCATGACAGCAGGGCTGGCCTGTTGGGAAGTTCGGTGTAGGCCTGGTGGTGGAGTGCCTTGAACAGCCCAACAGGTTGTGTGAGCTTAGAGGAGAGAGCAGTTGGGTAGATTTCCTGAAGGAAGAGGTATGTCCTGAGTACAATGAAATTAATGATCCTGGGTCATTAAATGAAAAAAAAAAGCCCCCAACAGAATTCCTGGCACACAGTGGGTGCTTAGCAAGTGGTAGGTGTTGTCCCAGGGAGAAGTGTTGAGAGCTGGGTGAAGCCTTGGTTGTGAGGACGGGCTCCAGGTTTAGTTGGGTGCTACTGTACCGAGAGGTGGGGGAGCTGCTGACCTTCTCCAGTGACCAGGCTGCAAGGAGGATGGTGGTCATTCATTCATTTGCTGCACACTCGCTGAAGCCCCCTCTGTGCTGGGTACTGCAGGTGGCATGGAGAGGATTGGCTCTAGGGGTGCCCAGCGTGTGCAAAAGCTGAGAGGCAGGCTGCAGACATCCTATTCTAGCAAGTGAGACCCTAGGAAGAGCTGTCTATGCTGGGGCCCGGACAGAAGTGAACAGAACAGAGCCAAAAGAATGCTGAAAGTGCTGACCTTCGGGTCTCATGATGGAGTAGGAGGGGCAGAAGCAGCCACGGAGGAAGCAAGAGGCATAGGACCATGGCCTGGGCCCCTGAGGAGCCAGGGCATGAATGAGGAAGTTCGTGGCCGGGACAGTTTTCTCCTGTAGAAAGGGGACATTAGGGTAGGAGACAGATATCCCCAGATTATTGGGCCTGCTTCACCCTGTGGTCCTGCTGGTGAGAGTCCAGGAGCTGGGATTGGGCTGGGTCCCTCAGAGGCCTGCCGGACATCTTAGGGGGAAGGTCCTGACACAGGATAGGGTATAGGCCTGGGTCCTTGGTCCTCTGCGGTCAATTCGTGTGCAGCAAACACTGACTGATACAACCATACTGAGTGATTGGAAGTGTGGAGGCTGGGGGAGCCCCGAGGAGGCCCCAAACCAGCCTGAGGTGTGAGGGGAGGCCTGTGTAGGGGGGAGGGATATAATTCAGGCCTTTTGAAGGAGGACTAGGGTGTGATCATTATGAAGGAGGTTCCTGGCTCAACTGTGGGGCCTGAGCCCCCTTCAGCCACAGCCAGGGGGAGGAGGTTGTGCTGGTGACATGTGGGAGTGGCTCTCATTTATTGAATTATCAATAAGCCTGGAGACAGAGAGGAAACGGGGGCTCAGAGATGAAGTGATGCGCGGTTGAGCTGGGATCCAAACCCAGCTCCGCCTGGCTCCAAAGCCCTGTCTCTGAACTGCAGTGACCGCACATCTCATTTGCCTGGGACAAGCCCTGTTTACACCTATTGCCCTGACACAGGTATTAATAATGCCTCTTTTAATTCTTATAAGTGTTTCTGGTTTATATGACTAATTATATGGTCACCCTACTCTTACTCCTTCTAGCTTGGGACCCTCGCATGTCGCCCAGCCTCCAGGTATAAGTGTTGCTGTGTGTGTTTTCCCTAGTCTAATAAAACAGACATCTTAGGGGGAGGGCCCAGGCTGGGGTGGATCAGCCCCTGTCCCTGCCCAAGGTGTCCAGTCTTGCCCGGGCATAGCGGGGAGAGCATAGCGGGGAGAGCAGATGGCTCCACACATCGCTTGGCTAGAGGAGAAGGGGCTGAAGGAGCAGGGAGCCAGGGGCATAGGAGAAAGTGGGAAGCAGCTCTGGGGGGGCCCCTCAATGGCTGCCCAGAGGGCGAGGCCTGTTGAGCTCGAGGGCTGGGGTGGTAGGGAGAGGGTGGAGAGGAGCAGGAGCCCTACGAGCAAAGGCTGGGAGATGGGGCCACTGGGGATATGCCCCGGGCTGGTGAGTGAGAAGTCACTGGGTGACATCCCAGCTGGGCCTCAACTGGACCTCAGGATTGGAGATGAGTGCCCCTCTTAAGGGTGCAGGCACTGGGGCCTGGGGCTCCAGCTGGCGTGGGGACATTCTGTGGGTCCTGTTCTTGGCAGGAGGTCACTACCCCTTCCCTGGGGTTTTCCCACATGCTATGTCTTCCTGACTCCACTTCTCCTTTCCGGCCATGACTCACCAGGGCCCCAATGCTCTGTCGTAGACAGGCAGGCAGGGGTCAGCCAGGAGGCTTCTTGGAGAAGGTGGCTAGAGTGGGGCCTGGAGGTTTGCAAGAGGGACATAGTCCCCTCCCTGGCTGCTCTGCTGGAAGAGGAGCCCTTTGCCTCTGCTGCCCTCTCCCTTTCGCCATGGTCACAACAGCTGGCTGTCAGAGCGGTGATAACATTCTCTCCAGGTCCTGGATCTAGGTGGCCAGGGTGAGACAGCAGGCCTCAGAGTAGCCCTCAGACCCTGGAGTGGCCTTACTCCTTGCGCTGTGGTGCTGGACTGTTGGGGACCAAAGACAAATTACTTAGCATCTCAGTGCCTCAGTTTCCTTCTCTATAAAGTAGGATAATAATAAGCCTTACCTTATAGAGCTCTTGTAATAAATAAATGAATGAGTCCATGTAAAGTGCTTAGAAGATGGCTGGGAACATACAGACGTAGATACACACACACGCACAATTAATAAGAATTAACTCAGGTGATTATTTATTACTCTAAATGCCTGCTGGGTGCCGGGGATACGGCAGCAAAGAAGGCAGGTGTAGAGCTTGCCTCAGGGCGCCGCCTGCTGGGAGGCAGCCTCAGGATGGGGGGCAGACTGGGCTGCTTGATCCTGGGGGAGAGTGTGAGCAGGTGGGCAGTTTTTCTCATTGCTACTCCCTTCCCCTCAGCTCTGCCCTTAGATCGGGCGGGGAGAGCTTTAGGCCCACTCAGCCCTTCTTGGCATTGGAAGGATGGAGCCCGTCCCTGACTCCTCCGGATCGCAGTTTGGCCCTGGCCCGGCAGCTTGAAGTTCTGATCACAGGCTGGGCCTCCAAGGGCCCCTTCCTCTTGGACTCTGGGAGGCAGCAGCCTGATGGATTGATTTGACTGTCAGGAAGTGTCTAAGGACATCACACGTGACCAGCTGGGGCCAGCACCCTGGGATGTGCTGTTGGGCCTGTGGGCATTCCCTCAGTTGCTCGGTCATCATTCACCCTTAAATTTGCTTCCCTTTCA
Organism: Lepilemur ruficaudatus; assembly: GCA_963574885.1. Taxonomy (NCBI): domain Eukaryota; kingdom Metazoa; phylum Chordata; class Mammalia; order Primates; family Lepilemuridae; genus Lepilemur; species Lepilemur ruficaudatus. The sequence goes on from CAUYRT010030966.1 coordinate 10,354, forward strand.
ACCCTAAGGATCAACTTACCCACCCACCTGGCCAGCATGCTCTTGTTGCTGACTCAGCCACACCCCATCCTGGACTGTGGGGACATCAAGTCAGATGCTGCCCCCTTCCCTAAAGGGACTCAAGGCCACATGACAGAGACAACCTCATGCAGTGCCCACTGGGGTCGGGGGAGGTGTTTCCTATGTCCAGTTAAACATTTAAACTCTCAAGACTACCATGGGCCCCACTTGGCATCAGATCCCCAGAGAAGCATAGGGAGCAGCTTGCCACCAGGCAGTGGCAGGTCTTCATCTGCTGGAGGGGGGAGTCTTCTTTTTTTCCTCGGTTTTATCACCTGCTGATGAGGGGTCCTCTTAGTGATCCATGCTATAGTCCACACGGCCAGGTGTCCGGGAGCCATTCTCCATTCTCTGGGGCCCTCTAGGTGACAGCTCAGGAGTGAGGAACTGAGAACTCACAGTGGATAGGTGTCTCACAGGGAGCCAGCCTGGCTTAGGGACCTATTGCCCCAGGGGCCAGGATGTCTCTGACAACCCCACAGGCCCCTGCATGAGATGTGCCCAGTTTACAAGTCACCACACTAGGGAAGCCCAAATCCCCGGCTTCTCTATCAGGTAGAGAGTCCACTTAGAGTTCTTCTCGGTCCAGATGCAGTTCCTCTCTCAGGCCCTTGCTGCCAAAGGCTGTGTTGCCTAGCAGCATGGCTGTCATACCACCTTTAGCAGGTCTCTAGATCAGAGCTGGAAAGCAGGCTGAACGTCAGATCCTCACATGGATAGCGAAGGGTTTTGTTAACTTTATGCGCACACGGAGAAGAGACAACTGCAGTACAGGGTGATGTGGAAGTAGCCATATGTCCTAAGAAGCACACAGACATTGGAGTCAGGGTTCAGATCCTGGCGTAGGTGCTAGCACATTACCTGGCACAAAGCAAATACTTTGAAAAATGTCATTTGAAATAATTTGTATGAAACTCATAATGCAGGGAAGTGCACACGGGCTGGGGGAGGGAAAAGGAAGGGTCAGGGAAGACTTTCAGAGAAGGGGCACTCGGTTTTAGAGTTAAAGAATGAGTGGATGTTCCCTAGGCCAAGAACGGAGGAGGGTATTACTAGTGGAGGCAACAGCTCAAGCAAAGGCCTGGCACCATGACCATGCCCCGGGCAGACCCTGTCATACCATCCCAGCCCTTCCTTGCTTTTGTGGTAGTCACACACTGTGAGTCATTGCCAGGAACATTGAGGCAACAGGCCGGGCCAGAAACAACCAGTGAGAGAAGCTTCCTGTCTGCTCCGATGCCCTGCCTTGGTCCCTGCAGGACCCTGGCAGAGACAGCTGGTAGTGCCAGGCCTCCAGGGCTCAGGCACCTTGTTCCAGCTGGTGGTCCCTGGGCATCTCGTATGCTGGCACATGACACACCTGTCTTGGTTAATCCCCCAGCTGCCCTGCCAGGTTGGTAATACAGTCCTTGTCTTACAAAAGAGGAAACTGAGGCTCAGAGGGGCTGGGTGCTTGTCCCAGGATACACGTAACTGAGAAACTGAGGCAAGGTTCCAACCCACGTTCTTTTTTTTTTTTTTTTATTTTTTTGAGACAGAGTCTCACTTTGCTGCCCCGGCTAGAGTGAGTGCCATGGTGTCAGCTAGCTCACAGCAACCTCCATCTCCTGGGCTCAAGCGATCCTACTGCCTCAGCCTCCCAAATAGCTGGGACTACAGGCATGCACCACCATGCCCGGCTAATTTTTTCTATATATTTTTAGTTGGCCAATTAATTTCTTTCTATTTTAAGTAGAGACAGGGTCTCGTTCTTGCTCAGGCTGGTTTCGAACTCCTGACCTTGAGCAATCCTCCCGCCTCAGCGTCCCAGAGTGCTAGGATTACAGGCGTGAGCCACCGCGCCCGGCCCCAACCCATGTTCTTAATGCCAAAGCCCTTCAGGAGATGCGCTGCCTGCAGGGAGCAGCGTGATCTGTGCTGAGATAGGAGCATCGTGACCGTGAGAGCCAGGGGGCCTAAACCCTGCATTGGAGAGTCGGAGAGGGTTCCTGGGGGAGTGGTATCAGAGCCGAGGAGCTGGTGTCGTAGAAGACGAGTATGGTGGGATGAGTGAGTTTGAGAGTTCTGCGGGCACCCTGGAGGTAGTGAATATCCAAGCCTGGGCAAGAAAGAAGGTGATCTTGGGCCAGAGACCCACAATTTAGGACCTTAGGAGTTTGTTTCTTTCCTTTTTTTTTTTAAATTAATTTATTTTTTTATTTCAGCATATTATGGGGGTACAAATGTAAAGGTTACGTATATTGCCCTTGCCCCCCTTCCCCCCTCGAGTCAAAGCTTCAAGCGTGACCATCCCCCAGACGGTGCGCATCACACACATTATGTATCTATATGCCCATCCCCTCCTCCCCCCCATCTGCCTTACACTCGATAAATGTTGTTCCCATGTGTCCACTTAGGTGTTGATCAGTGAAACCAATTTGCTGGTGAGTACATATGGTGCCTGTCTGTCCATTCTTGGGATACTTCACTTAGTAGAATGGGTTTGAGCCCCATCCAGGAAAATACAAGAGGTGCTATATCACCATTGTTTCTTATAGCTGAATAGTACTCCATGGTATACATATACCACATTTTATTAATCCACTCATGTATTGATGGGCACTTGGATTGTTTCCACAACTTTGCAATTGTGAATTGTGCTGCTATAAACATTGGAGTGCAGGTGTCCTTTTTATAGAGTGTCTTGTGTTCTTTTTGGTAGATGCCCAGCAGTGGGATTGCTGGATCAAATGGCAGATCTACTTGTATCGCTTTAAGGTATCTCCATATTGCTTTCCACAGGGGTTGGACTAGTTTGCAGTCCCACCAGCAGTGTAGGAGTGTTCCTATCTCTCCATATCCACAAAACAACATTTATTGTTTTGTGACTTTTTGATAAAGGCTATTCTCACTGGAAATAAGTGACATGTCATTGTGGTTTTGATTTGCATTTCCCTGATGATTAGAGATGTTGAGCATTTTTTCATATGTTTATTGGCCATTATTCTGTTTTCTTTTGAAAAGTTTCTGTTCATGTCCTTTGCCCACTCCTTTGATAGGGTTGTTTGATTTTTTCTTGCTGACTTTCCTGAGTTCTAAATAGATTCTAGTTATCAGCCCCTTATCGGATGTGTAGCATGCGAAAATTTTCTCCCATTCTGTAGGTTGTCTGTTTGCTCTCGTGACAGTTTCTTTGGTTGTGCAGAAACTTTTTAGTTTGATCAGGTCCCATTTATTTATTTTTGTTGTTGCTGTGATTGCCTTTGGGGTGTTCTTCATAAATTCTTTGCCTA
>CAUYRT010030967.1:0-17445 GCA_963574885.1 Lepilemur ruficaudatus
TGAGACTGCTGTCGTCACGGTCACTGGTGACCTCGTGCTATTTAGTGTGCAGCACCCCAGGTGGGCGGGGGCTTTGTCTGTCTCACCCCCCAGCGTACTCTGAATTCCCAGTGCTCACAGCAGTATCTATCATGTAGCTGGCACTCCACAGACATTTGTTAAATGAATGCATTCAGGTATCAGCAGTGTCACCTTGTAATCTGGTCAGTTTTCGGTGAATTTATTTGATGTTCCATGAAATTCTCAACACTGGAATTGATACTGTTTGCTCTGTGTTCAAGTAACAAACCAAACTGTAGGAGCACATTTAAAAATCATTCATATATATTCTTAGCTACTTTTCCAAGACGTACCAAACAGGACCTCCCCCTCCCCCCACCGCCCATTTATGGCATAATCAAACATAATGGGATGGAGGGACGGAGTATTTCCCCCGTGTACTGACCGTCAGGAGAGCCTGTGCTGAACTTGTTCGGTTTGATTCAGAAAACTTTCCCATCCACGGCACCATCTGCCCTCCGGGTGTCCAGGTCCTCACCTTCCACCTCAGAGGCTCTTGAGAGTCTTAGAGAAGAAACAGCGGGGATGGAGGGCTTGGGGCCAAGCTAGGCGGCCCTCTGGCGGAGGACATGTAAGTGACAAGCTCAGGGCCACGGGCGGGAGGTTCTCACCCAGGGACATCTAGGGAATGACTTTTGAGATCATTTTTAATTTCTTTGAACTGGACCGACCAAGACCTGCTTTCTCTGAGGCATTAGTTCTGTCTTCCGGAATACCGCAAAGCAGGGCGACCCCCTTTCTCACAACAACGCTGCAGATACGTGAGGACGGTCTCGTCTCCTACAGGCCTTCACTCCTTATGGAAAATACCTGGTTTCTTGATTTCTTCCTCAAATGAAATGCTTTCCAGTCCCGCCATTCTGTCCCCACTTCCCTCAGTCTCCCTAATTCACAAACGTTCCTTTCAAAATGTGGCACCTGAACTCCTCAAGCAATCTGCAGGAGAGACATTCTCACATCCCCTCCCCGGGCGCTGCACTTCCAGTATTAATAATAGAGTCCGTGGCTGGTTCATCTTAAATACCCCCAATGCTCCTGATGATCCCCAACATGGCAATTAACAACCTCAAATATTTTCCTATCAAGTCCTGTATGCATGTTATAGATTTTTTTTAACCTAGCACTTCAATAGGAATAAACAAGGTTTTGTTAGGTTTTTGGTCCCGTGCTTTAGTCTGTTGGTATCATTTTGAATTACAATCTTTGCCATCCACAATACGACCTTTCTAAATTTGTGAGGCATCTGAAAATTCAGTAACTCTAAACCCATTGATATGACACGCATACAAATATTTACTCCAACCTCTGAGGTCCAGGGGCCAGTAACCTCAGAAGGCGAAACCTTAATTATCCTGAAAGAGGTTGAAGCATGGAGGACTTTGTCACAGGCCAAAGCATACTTTTGGCCTTGCAGATATCGGGGCCAGGGGTAAACTCCCTCTTTGCCCTTTGAAGTTTCACTGAAAATCAACTGGCAAAAGGCAGATGAATATGAGAAATGGCATACAAATATATTGATGTGCAAGGGAGGGACATCACAGAGTAATTACACTCCCACGCAATGGGGTGCAGATGGTTCTACACCCTTGTTCTTAGAGGAAATAGAGATGTGAAAGTGAGGATGATCTTAGGGGTTAGTAACTGATTTTGGGGGGAATTAAATGGGTTTGAAGAACATACAATGGCCTGGGACAGAGTCTGTTGGGCCTGCAGAGCAGACAACGGTTTGTGACAAAAGTGTGCCAGTTTGTTGACCAACTTCTTTCTTCCTGTGATAGGAGTTCAGTTAATGAACACTCAGAGAAGGGACCAGTGGTCATTGTTTTCTTCTTTGGTGGGTGTGGATTTGAGGCAGAAGAGGGAACTTCAGGGAACCACTTCATCCTGTGCTTTGGGAGAGAAGAGGAAGGTGGCGGGAGAGGAAGGTCAGAGAGACCTGGAGTCATCTTCTTCCACTCAGCATGTCAAAGCACTACATTTTGGGGTATCAGTATTTAAGCCCCAAAGCACAATTAGCTGCTATGCCACTCCTGGCTCATCCCTGTCACATCAGTGGGTGCGACAGTTGAGGGGGGCAGCTTCTGTGGTAGGAGATACATTAGGAGCTGAAATGAATGCCCAGTGAGCAGTCAAGGGAGAGATTTTGGGGCAGATAGTCTTCACAGGGGGCCCTAAAAGGAAGTTTGTGAGCTGAAGTCTCAGGGTCGTCTAACACTAAAGCCAGAGGCCAGACACTGAGTGTCGCTTTCTGGACCCAGCCTGTCTAGCCACAAAGTCCTCTATCTCAGCCACAAACCCCAGGAAGCCCCTGCAAAATTCCATAAAATGCATCAAGAGGTCATTGGGCAGTGCCCCCCACCAGAGCGCAGAATTAGGTACAGAGGGGTGGGGACCCACGGTGACGCGGTAGCTGCCAGGTGCCCCTTTCCTCCAGCAGTTAGAAACACTGCTGCTGGACATCCCCAAGAATAGGTCCTGATCCTTTCTTCCAGACCCATCCCACACAAATTCTCATCCTTTTCTTTCCCCTGCCCCTGGTATGCTCTCGAATCCAAACCAATACCTAACTTTGAGGCCAATTAGAAAGCACATCATCCTGATCAGTCCCAACCACCAAACAACATGAAGCTGGCTGAGATTTATTCATTAAAAAAAAAAAAAGACCAAAATTTATTAAAATTTTGAGGCCAGTATCTCTAGTGGTAAAGTCATACTGGTTTTTATTTCCTTTATTTTTGCTAACATACATTTTGACCATAAAAGGTAGAACAAAAAAAGTTAATGTTAATAGACTATTACGTGATGTTCTAATTTAAATTTGGTTAATTATGTCTTTTTTTTTTTTAACTTTACCCCTAACTTGTAAATCAAATTTGTCTCACAAGAAACCCAGAAAGAACAATATCTGGGAAAAGTAATACCAAGATCCAAACACACACTGGTTCTTAGAATTCCAATATAAGCAGTGCTCACTCTAGTCTCTCGCTTTCAGCTTTAAGAGGATCCAAGGGCAATAGCTACTTCTAGATCCTGCTAAACAGAGAACATCCCTGATGCTCTTCAAAACCAGCCACGGTGCAGAACCACTAGTGGGAAAAAAGACTAACTCATTTTTACTGAAATGCAGCAACCCCATTTTAGCTTTTAAGCCCTTTTTTCTAACTCCTTGCAATAACATTTTCTTTAAAACAATCTCAGACTTTTCAATGCTTAATGAAATAAACCACTGATTTCAGGTATTGCACATCGTAGAGTCAAAATCCACATACGGGTATACTTCCTTTTGCTGTGGCTCACTTTGTTGTGATGCGCACGTGCTGTGTCTTTTACAAACCGAAGATTTGTGGCAACCCTGCACCAAGCAAGTGTAACGCTGTCATTTCCAACAGCACGAGCTCACTTCCTGCCTGTGTGTCGCATTTGGTAACTCTCGCAATATTGCAAACTTTTTTATTTTCTGTTATGGTGATCTCTGATCAGTGATCTCTGATGTTACCACTGTCAATGTTTTGGGGCACCACAAACCATGCACATTTCAGATGGCAAACTTAAAACTGATAAACCGCGTGTGTGTTCTGACTGCTCCACCAACCAGCCATTCCCTCCTTTCTCTCCCGCTCCTCAGGCCTCCCTGTACCCTGGGACACAACAATTTGAAATTAGGCCAGTCAGTATCCCCACAATGGCCTCTAAGTGTTCAAGTGCAAGGAGTAAGCGCACATCTCTCACTTTAGATCAAAAGCTAAAAATGATTAAGCTCGGTGAGGAGGGCACGTGAAAACCTGAGATACTCGGCCAAAAGCGAGGCCTCTCGTACCAAATAGTTAGCTAAGTTGTGAATACAAAGAAAAAGTTCTTGAAGGAAATGGAAAGTGCTACTCCAGTGAATACACGAATGATAAGAAAACAAAACAGCCTTATTGCCGATATGGAGAAAGCTTTAGTGGTCTGGATGGAAGATCAAACCAGCCACAACATTCCCTTAAGCCAAAACTTAATCCAGAGCAAGGCCCTAACTGTTGTTAATGCTGTGAGGGCTGAGAGAGGTGAGGAAGCCAGCAGAGGCTGGTTCCTGAGGTTTAAGGAAAGAAGCCATCTGCATAACACAGAAATGCAAGGGGAAGCAGCAAGTGCTGATGGAGAAGCTGCAGCAAGTGATCTAGAAGATCTAGCTACGATCATTGACAAAGGTGGCTGCACTAAACAACAGATTTTCAATGTAGACAAAAAAACAGCCTCCTACTGCAAAGAGATGCCATGTAGGACTTCCCTAGCTAGAGAGAAGTCAATGCCTGGCTTCAAACTTCAAAGGACAGGCTGACCCTCTTGTTAGGGGCCAGTGCAGCTGGTGACTTGAAGTTGAAGCCAATGCTCATTGAACAGTCTGAAAATCCTAGTGCCCTTAAGAATTACGGTAAATCTGAACAGCAAAGCCTGGACAACTGCACTTGTTTTTAGCATGCTTATGAATATTTTAAGTACACTGTTGAGATCTACTGCTCAGAAAAAAAACATTCCTTTCAAAATATTACTGCTCACTGACAATGCACCTGGTCATCCAAGAGCCCTGATCGAGCTGTACAAGGTGAATAATGTTGTTTTTATGCCTGCTAACACGACATCCATTCTGCAGCCCCTGGATCAAAAAGTAATTTTGACTTTCAAGTCTTATGATTTAAGAAATACATTTCTTAAGGCTGTAGCTGCCCTAGATTCCTTTGGTGGGTCTGGGCAAAGTACACTGAAAATCTTCTGCAAAGGATTCACCATTCTAGATGCCATTAAGAACATTCATGATTCAGGGGAGGACTTAAAAATATCAGTGTTAACAGGAGTTTGGAAGAAGTTGATTCCAACCCTCACGAATGACTTTGAGGGGTTGAAGACTTCAGTGGAGGAAGGAAAGGCAGATGTGGTGGAAACAGCAAGAGGACTGGAAGTAGAGGTGGAGCCCGAAGATACGACTGTCCAGCTGCAATCTCATGATCAAACTGGAACGGATGAAGAGTTGCTGCTTATAGATGACCAAAGAAAGTGGTTTCTTCAGATTAAATCTACTCCTGGTGAAGATGCTGTGAACACTGTTGATACGACAACAAAAGATTTAAAATATTCCACAAACTAAGCAGCTGTAGGATTTGAGAGGATTGACTCCAATTTTGAAAGAAGTTCGACTGTGGGTCAAATGCTATCAAACAGCATCACATGCTACGGAGAAATCCTTCCTGAAAGGAAGAGTCAATCAATGGGGCAAACTTCATTCTTGTCTCATTTTAAGAAATTGCCACAGTCACCCCAGCCTTCAGCAACCACCACCCTGATCGGTCAGCAGCCATCAACGTGGAGGAAAGATCCTTCACCAGCAAAACCGGTGAAGGCTCAAATAATTGATAGCATTTTCTAACAATGAAGTATTTTTAAGAATGTAAATTTTTTAGACTGAATGCTATTGCACACTTAATAGGCTACAGCACAGTGTAAACATAACTTTTGCATGCAGTGGGAAAACACAATTTGTGTTCGCTTTATTGTGGTGGTCTGGAACCGAATCAGCAATACCTCCAAGGTATGCCTGTACTTACACTAATGCAGATTTCAAGATGCTGACGGAACCAACCGCAACCCAGGCACCCTCAAACAACTTCACAATGTAAGTTTTACAGATAGGTTCTGCGTTTTACACTTCTGTAATGCTATACTTTGGCACACGTACAACAAATAATAGTCTAGCTACACATATGTGGTTTACTTAGACTTGTGGCTATTAATTTTTCAAATCTTTACCAGTAGAGAAACCAAACACCGCCCTCATTTATCCCAGACTGAACTGAAGGTTGTGGCAAGGAAAGTGTCTGAGGTCTGTAAAGGAAGAAAGTTATTTGATAAATTGGGCACTGTCCAACAAGAACATTTTATTAATTATCTAACTCAGGCACTGAACCAAAGAGTCTCTCTTCTTGTTATTCTTTCTTTTCTTTTACCTTAATCTCTGCTTGGCAGATACAAAGAGGAAGAGGAGAGACAGGGACAAGAAATGCAAACTGTGGTTCAAATCTATGTTCATTTACACTCAGCGTTCAGGCTCTGGGTGTGGGACAAGCCTGCCTTTTCTCGCAAGCCTTAGCTGCTTTTATTAATAGGAGCCCCCTGCTCTTCTGTCTTTTTAAACCTATTTACATTTGGAGCATATAAAATCTCGCAGGATAAATGAATTCTACCAGTTAGTTTCCACTGTTTTTGGTGCGTTTTTTTTCCTATCTAAAGCTATACTTATTAAAACATAAAGATTAAAACTATTATTTCTTAAGCTACATCTGAAATATTGAAATATCTGACCATTGTATGTAGTTTTTAAAATTCTTTTTGAGGATATCTGATGTTGTCAAATTGGCTTAAACTTTTATAATATCCTGTTTTTCCACAATTAGTTTTCTTAAACCTCCTTAAACATCTGAAATATTATTTAAGGTCTCTTTCGTATTGGTCTATTTTCTCTACTTGTTAGGTCTGAATTCTTTTGGCTGGTCCCATGAACTCACCTTCTCGAACTCACCTTCTGTCAAGACTTGCACCTGTTCCGTGGTGTCCACGTTAGCGGCTGCTGCTTGCCTGTGGAAGTACTGTGACTCCGCGTGGTGGGTGCCCAGGACAGGATCATGTTAGTCTCTGCAGGAGCCCTATGGGCTCTGTCTGCACCAGATTGGCTGCTTTATATTTTTAAATAACTTTAGATTTAGAGAAAAGCTGCAAAAATGATGTAGAGGGTTTCTGTATACCTTTTACATAGCTTTCCCTAATATTAAAGTTAGAAAAACCAATATATTAACCTTTGTGTAATTCCCCTAACTAAAGGCTTTATTTGGATTTCACCGGTTTTCCTATCAGTGTCCTCTTCTGTTGCTGCTGTCATTCCAGGGTCCTATGCAGGACTCCACCTGTCATTTAGATGCTCCATTGTGTCTTGAGTTTTCTTTTCTAAGTTTCAAAGGATTCTTATTTTCCTTGGTTTCATAAACAACTTCAGGTTTACCCTATCACCTTTCAAGACTGTACGGACTTTGGTCTTCTCATGTGTCTTTCTAGAGTCCTAATCTTTTAATTCCAAAGTGAATCTGTTCTTAGTGGATGCATCAATTTGATTAGTGGGCAGCAGTCAAACCAAACAGCGAGTAGAAGGGAGTGGCACTAGTAAACAGGAGTGAAAACAATTCTGCAAATTCCGCACGCTGAATAGAGTATCTTCAACTTCATTTCTTGGAATACGAAAATACTAGGTGTTCTCCCCAGGGACACAAAGTTAGAGAACCAAAAAATCATCTCCCCCAACTTTTCATGTTTTACAAAAGAGAAAACTATCAGGTTGCAAAGGAAATAAACAGAAAATATCACTTTGACACCAATTCATAGCATTTATTGACATTTCCATTTAAAATGCTAGGAAAGCTGTATAAATTGTAAACATGGAAACCAAACACTTGAATAAATTATTTCAAAAGCTCTACAGCACATTAGAAAACAGTGCAGCTAATCGAAGGGGTAGAAACATAACCAACAAATAGAAGGGAGGGTTCAATTACTAAACCATATACCCATACTGAGATTTAAGTGCCTGTTTGAGACCAGCAAACCATGATTGTCAAGTTCAAGTTGCAGTATTGATGCCACAGGTGGCTTCAATTTGCTCTGCACGTTTTCGTACATTAATCTCTTAATCTAGGAAAATGAGGGTGCAGGGAGAGTCAGAAGAACGCGGACCTTGACAAAGTAGGAGGGAACGAGCCGGCACCCCAGAGTGGCGCTGCTGAGCAACCTTTCCTGTTCACACTAACCAGTCTCCACGCTTCCCAGGTGACGTTCTGGAGGAGGGTCAGGTCGAGGGCGTTTCTATTCCCCTTTTCTGAAACGAGTCCTTTGGTGCTTACAGCAACCGAACTAATGGGGGGAGCCTCAATCCCTCTAGCACCTCCCTCTTCTTCCCCACCGTCTGCAGGAGGAACAGTACAGGGTGTCTGGCTTGAAATGGACCCTGTATTATTCTCAACTTGCACACTTAGGCAGTCAAGTCGTGAATACTTGAAATCTGGTAGGCACGAGAAAAGACTATTCACATGCTCCGAACAGTCCAGAAAGGTTCTGCGTAATCAGGGATCGCAAGACTCAAATCATTCAAATTTTGATCCGTCCCTTCTACCTAGTCACTCTTTCTGTAAATGCGAAGTAGCCCCTGAAAAACCTGGAGGAAGAAGGAAAAGTAAGGAGCCTGGATACTTATCTACCCTGTGGGAAACTAATTTGGACTAGAGTGCATCAGATTAAGACATTCATTGCTTCTCTCACTTCCTCCCTGGTTCCTAACTTTGTTTCATGTTTCCAAAGGCATTTAATATTCTTTCCCTAAATTTCCATGCTGCTGTGTATAAGATAAATTGTCGAGTGTACCGTTACACACATAAGCATGGACTTAGTATTGTACCATGACGTTTCAGTTTTCAAGTCTTAAAAGTGGAAAAAAGAGTCCTAGTTTAAACACTGACAATCACTTCCAAGAATAGCAAAACAAACCCGAAATGTGCACACTCTTTGTTCATTAGGTAACAAACATAAATTATATTTTATGAGTATGTTACAGCAGTTGCTCATAGAAACCCCTCTCACCTGTTACAAGAATGTCTATTATAATGTGTTGGATTAAATGTAAAAATGAAGTTCCATTGACCATGGCATAGAAATGCGTTTTGTGTTCACACGGTCTATCTGCCAGTACAGAAGTGGACTCCCTCGCACTCCTGCCCAGGGCAAACGTGGATAAGCAGGCTCTGGAAACTGGCTTTGGAGCCTTGCTCTGGAGGTAGAAATGACCAACCATGGCAAAAACCCTACTAAAGGTAGCATGGGAGTTAAGACTGGAGTCCCCCTGCCAAGACCCTTAACCAGCTTTCCTTTCAACCCACAAACTCATTTATGTCTAAGGACCTAGAAGGAGTAAGAGCGGCTTAACTATTAACTTGTGAATTGCTGCCAATGCAGATCGGTGTGTGAGCGACTGGCCTGGTCACTGGAGCGCTCACGAAGAGGCTGTGCAAAGGCAGCAAAACTGACCCTGTCCACAGGAAACGAGAGGCTCATAAAGCACTGAACTGCCTGTGTCGGCCCCAAGCTTTTGGGCACACCTTCACCTCTGCTTTGCAGAACAAGCCTCATGACCAGAAATAGCTGGTTGGCAAACATCCATGGCTTAAAAGCCATGTGCCACCCAAATCAAAACACACTACAATCAAAAACATGTAGGTAGCAGTAAAGAAGCCAAATATGTTTGTCTATAACCTGCTATGCTCCACAAAGGATTTTGCATGGCCAAACAGCTGACCCTGACCGAGAGCAATAACCCTCGGTGTCATTACCATCGCTTTCATCCTCTTCCCTCCCCCAGACGGGAGCACTTCCTCTGTAGACCTTCACAGACCCTGTCATTTCCTTGCTGTATTACTGCAAACATACCCTCCCAGCACCTCTTCAAAAACTCCCTAAACAGTGCATTTAGGGATTTTGTCCCCATACTGCAGCAGATCAGGATTAACTTCATTTTTAATGATAACTTCACCCCATGTCTACAACCTTCCCTAGGTCCAGCTCTTCCCACGCCATCTCGCCATTTGCCTGGGCAGCTCCCCTGTCTTCATCAAAGTAGCTTCTGAAGTTGACCTCTCCCCAAGACCCACGACTTCTCAGTACCTAATGCACTCGTGTACTTTGAATGTATTTTATTGAAGTTTAAACCATGTTATTTATCTGTATCTTCCAGATACCACACTGGAATCTGTACTACCTCAGATTCCAAGATCTCAGAAAGCAGGGCTCATGCCTGCTGACTTATTTGGTGCCAGAAACAAGCAAAAAATCAGGAACAGAAAGGCTATTTGAAAGTTGGTGGAGAAGGAAGTGAATTTATAGCAAAACAGGAGCGAGGAAGGTAAGTAACACTGGGCTTTCAGTTCTGCTCTGGGTACCATGTGTGAACCCATTCACTGGAAGATCACACCATATCACATCGCCCGTCCCGGGGCACTCACACAGCGAACATTTTACATTTTCACAGTGCGTTATGCTACATCCTCAAGTGATTTTTGCACACCTGATTGGATCTGATTCTCAAACTGGAGATCCCGGGAGGTGGCAGGGGAGGTCTGTTCTCATTTGGCTGATGAGGTTCAGCGAAGGAACCTGACACAGTGAGTTTGTGACAAAGTAGACTCTGCAAAAAATCATTTCTCCAAACATTTTGACTCAAATTTATAGTTTGTGCTACCACTAGAATTTTTACAATAGGAAAAAATAACACATAAAATTTAACTTTTCATTTTAGAGCGCTTCAGTAAATGGAACTCCAAAGTCACACGTGATCAACATGAGGACCTTTCTTTTAAGTAGCTCACATTAACTGAGTGCCCGAAGACCCACTGGGTATGGTGCTACCCATGACAGCTAGGTTGTTCTGAGTCTGGTGATTGGCAGAACTGTCGTGGCAGATGTTTAGAGGAAACAAGTGTAAACTGAGTGTGTTTTACAACCAATACAGAGTGCTGGTAACCCCATGTGGCCTGCTCACACCACAACCACCGGTTGTTCATTATACATCATCTTTGGTCTTCACATCTGTTTAAAAATGTATCAGTTCTAACAATAAAAATACAGGCAGAATCCCTTTATGGTAGTTGAAAGGCATCAAAGTTGCTGTTGCAGTCGACCCCCTTTGAAACAGAGACCCTTTTCTGCAATGGACAAAGGAGGCAACCTTTTGTAGTGCACTCTATGTGCAAGCACTTATGACATTGAGCAGAATGGGGAGAGATAGGACCATTTATTCCATTTGCTGTCACACAATTTGAATTCATTATAGGGTATCCATAATAAAACTCTGCTTGGAGCTGGGCATGGTGGCTCACATCTGTAATCCCAGTATTCTGGGAGGCCGAGGTGGGAGGACTGCATGAGGCCAGGAATTCAAGACCAGCCTGGGCAACCTAGAGAGACTCCTATGCCTACAAAAACATTTTTAAAATTAGCCAGGTGTGGTGGCTCACACCTATAGGTCCAGCTCCTTGGGAGGCAGGCAGATAGCTACAACCCAGGAGTTTGAGGTTGCAATGAGCTATGAGGACACCACTGCACTCTAGCTGGGGCAACAGAATGAGACCCATCTCAAAAAATAAAAAAATTCTGCTTGTATATCTGAAATTCTTACTACCATATTCATGACACCTGATATTTCTGAGTGACATGCAAAGAGAATCTTCCACTTTGGAGAGAATTTGGTGTCCAAGAGGTAAGAAATCAAGCCCAGAAGGGGGCCTCCTCTGGGGATTGCCTGACCAGGAGTCGCCAGTCCTTTATTTAACAGCTTTGAGAGACCTGTTCTCCTGTAACCCCTTCTCTTTCAGAGGTGTACAGATGAAAAATGGTTACATTTTCACTTCCCAGAACCAACTTTCCCCACATTGTAAGACTCTAAGTCTGAACGGCAGGCTTAATTAATTAATGAAGTACTGAGATATGAGTCTGAAACCCAATGATTACAGTTTGAAAATCTGCTTTAGCTATTTCAGGGTTCTTAAAACTTGACACAGATAAACAGGTTTTAATTAGTCAGAGCCCCAAATTCTACCTGTTCGCCTGTTATTTAGTTAAAAGTATAGTCATGCACCACATCACGGTGTTTTGGCTAACAGCAGATGGCATATATGATGGCGGTCCCGTAAGATTACAATACCATATTCCTACTGTACCTTCTCTATGTTTACAGACACAAATACTTACCACCGTGTTATAATTGCCTACGGTATTCAGTACAGTAACGTGCTGTACAGGTGTGCAGCCTGGGAGCAAAGGCTATACCAAACAGACTAGGTGTCAGTAGGCTGCGCCATGTGGGTTTGTGCAAGTACACTTTGCCGTTTGCACAATGAAATCGCCTAAGGCCACGTTTCTCAGAACGTATCCCCGTCGTTAAGCAATGCATGACTGTATTAGCTGATCTAATAATAAAAAGAGGTTCATAGTGCAAATCTCTTATCTAAGCCTGCTTTTCTTCTGAGTTTCACTCAGGCACCAGAAAACAGAATGGCCCTTGTGGCATCTTTCTTGCTATAATTTGGGAAGTGGGGAAATGCTTACTGCAGGAGTAGATCTTAACAGAGACGGTCCCTTCTCTCAAACCCAAAGTGGCTAAGATAGTTTTAACAGTCACTCAACAGAGTAATAGCACAATAAAATCAGACACGGAAGCAACTCTCTCCTTTCTCTTGTGGTCTCAAAGCTCTTCTTTACATTTCTTGATCCACTGCAGAGAGGCTGAACTGAACTCGATTGAATTTCCGGGTCTTGAACATAGGGAATGTGATTACTAGGGATGTAGCCATGACGATCTGGTAGTCCTAGGAACTTCTATGAATAATTTTTGCTTACGTAAGATTTCTCATTCAAACAGAATTTGTGAGCAAATCACCAGCAAGGTGCAGGGATCCGTTAGGACCTCTTCCATGCCTCAATCTACAGGACTGGCCTTAATGCAGGTGCTGAAAGGGGATGCTCCCAGGAGTTGCATGTGCCCAATTAGCAAACAGCAAAAACGATTAAAGAACGTAAATCGGAACTTGGATATGTTATGTATTTTGAACAACCAAATAAACATTGAGCTGTTTCCTGTTTGGGAGGATTTTTTTCCCCTAGAAGAAAATGAAACCTTCAACATATTCTTCCACTGGAAAAGCCAAACTTACATCTCAGACATAAAGGTGAAGGGGCCCTTGGAGCTGTAGCACCAGAAGAAGGAGGAGGAGGAATGCAGTGATGGCTTCGTCTGGAGTCATCAGGCTCTACAACCTGCCATTTGGTTTCTCACTAGTAGCTTTTTAAAATTCCCAAACAGTCTTAGTATTCTTGCTGTTAACGTTACTATTAAAATAAGTTCCTATGGAGTAAAAGAGGGAAATCAAGCTGTTAATAAAACGTCTTCAAATCTCTTTCCTCAGAAAACAAAGCAGCAGGTTCATCGTACACATCAGACTGAATCCCACAGAAACACGTGATTCCTTTAATCCTTATACCATCTACACATTTTTTAATGTTTTGCCTTTAAAAAAGAGACTAATTTAGTAATTTTGTTAGCTTGGGTTTGTGTTTTGTTTTGTGAAGTGCTGCCGGCTTTTGGCCAAAGTACGTAACTGTCACCTGAACCCAAGTGGTCACAAAATTGCCAACACAGTAAAAGGATCGTGAGCTGTCACATGACTTATGGCATCTTCTAAAATAGCAACTTGCTCCCTTACTTGGGCAGCTCGCCCAGGAGATGCTAATTCTTCTCAAAAACACCCACTACTCAGTTGATTTCCTTTTGGTCTTGCTTCCACGGGAAGCGGATACTTGGCAAATCTGCAGGCGAGCCCGATCAGCTATGGAAGTTCTGCACGGTGCTCTGTTTCTGGGAGAGCCGGAGGAGCTCCTCGCGGATCGCTTTGATGAGGGAGGCTGAGGAGTGGCTGGGCTGGAGGTCTTCCGTGGAGCTGGTGGGATAGCCCAGGCTGGGGCCCTGCAGCCCTCGGTGGGGGAGGTTCCCGGGAGGAGCTGAGGGCTCCCTGCCTGAAGTCCTTGGCACCTGAAATAGCGGTGAAGAAGAATATTCTTGATGTCCGAGCACGTGTGTCTGAAAAACATGGCAAACGTTACTGTACTTCCAGAGTGAAAACAAGCAGGAAAATCAAATTCAAACTGGCGCTTGGGAATGCGCCCAGGGCTACTCCGCCGTCTCCCACCCAACAGCTCAGAGCTCCAACAGGGCCCCTACTGCCTACGCCCCTGCGCTGCTGCATGCGGCAGGGAGGCTGGAGGACCCCACGGAGGCGAAAGGTCAGACGGGGATAATACCTGAGACCCGAAGGAGGTAGGCAGACCCCGGAAAAGGCATTGACAAGGGGAACAGCCGCCTTTGCCCTGGGATGGAGCCCAGGGAGGGTGTGCGTGTGAGCACATACTATGACCACAGACCCCAAACAAGATCACAAAACCATTTTCCACTTTATCTAACTGCTGTCCATCTTCTGTCTGTGTGTGTGTTTATTGAGGGCTCTGTAGATGTCTTTAGCAAGTTATCTGCACTAAATCATGCAGTCATTTTGCTGACAATTGCAGCATACAGATTTGGCATTAGGTTGACAAGAATTATTACACTTTTCAGTGATTTTCTTCACGTTTTTTCCAGTGAGGGAAAAATCTCTCTTTACATTTACATGTAAGAATACTAAATCTGGGTACTAAAAAAAGTATGCTAAGGGCAAGTTTTCAGCGAGATAAACATGGCGTTCCAGCCCCCGATTATTTCTACATTGCACTTCTCCTAACAGTGATTGAGAGGCACTTCAAAGTGAGCACTACGGGGTCTGAAGGGAAACCCACACACCTCATAGAGCTGAGCGGGGCACAATGAAGGCCAAAAAATGAAAAATGGCAGCAAACTTAAAGCAGATACCTGAGCCTATAATGATGCTTCTTTTAGGAAAAAAATCATATTCGAAAGTTAATTTCCTCTCACTGAGTAAGAGCATCCAGCCATGAAAGAAATTTACTGTGTGTCCTGCAAAGGCGCAGAAATGCAATGAAAGCTGCAGCATAAGGATAAAACAAAAGGTAACATTTTGGTTTGTATTTTCAAATTTCATTAATTTATCCCCCAAGGATATAAAATTTTTGAGAAAAATGAATGAAAACACTTGTAGAAATAACCTGTGTCTATACTGAGTGAGTGATTAGAAGCCTCAAAAAGACAACATGTGCCTTAAAATGCTCCAAACTGTGTGCCTGTTACAAAATCACCTAATCCTCACAGTGGTCACAATGCAAATGACGCTAATAAGCTCACAGCAAGGCACAAAGGGGATGTCAGACCATGAACATAGCAACCACACACTGACCACAAAGTCCAGATTTTAGTCACCTACAGGTTCAAATTCACTAAAGTCTGAAATGTGCTTCAAGAAAAACTACATACTTTCCAAAAGGCAAATTCTAAAAACTGCGAGCAAAAACACAAACAAGGGGAGGAAGTGAAGGAGATTAAAACCTTTATTAACGTAGGCTGCAAAAAGGGATCCCCAAAGCAGAAGCAGCTAAATCAAGTGATTATGTCCAAATGTTTAACGATGACCCGAATGCAAGATACTCACGGTCTCTCTGCGCCCCCCTTCATCCTCCCCGTACGAAGGCCAGCCCGCGCCCCCGTACTGGCCGCCTCTGCTGGGTGGGATTTCCACCGGCTGAGCTCCGATTCTGCTAGCAATTCCCACCTGCGTCAGGTGCTGGATCTGGGAGCCTGGAGGGAACACGGTGGAGAGGCCCAGTCAGCATTTGCAGGGGAGTGCAGCTGCCGAGGAAGACCCCGTCAGCTCTGACCACTGTACCCCGGTAAGGGCAAGAGATGCCGGACATTGTTCAAAACAGGGCACCGATTCTATGTCCAGAAATGACACTTACGAAAAACAGACAGCTGAGATCTTGGTTCCTGGGCTTTTATTTCTTTTTAATACAAAGGCTAATTAATAGTCATGAAGCTGAAGCCCACTTCTTTCCTGCTTGTGGCTTTGAGATTCACAAGGAGCTGGATATACAATATGCTTTTTTTCTTAAAAAGCAGGGTATATATTCATTTGAATTCAGAATATTAAAGTACTTTTCATGATTCTCTTATTATTTCCGTAACTTAGCTACAGCACAGTTAAAACCACTTGCCCAGCCTCATCGGTGAGGTATCCTGATGGCAAAGCCAGAGGACTCCGTGAAGCTGATTCTCCTACACTTAGACATCTGCAGCCCAGTGTCCCCATGAAAGCCAGGCATCAAACAATATTTTTCTCCCTCATCAACTTGTGGCATATGGAAAATATCCCTATACTGCAAATTAAGGGAGGAAACAGTGACCTTTAAGCACTGTGAAACAGAATACTTATGCACAAACGTTCCTAAGGTCAAGTTCACCCGTGATGCTCAGACTGGTACTGCAAAGGCCGTGAGCATTCACAGAGGCACAGGAGGTGGCCTCTTCCATCCTTAAGGGTACTCCTACTCCAGTTGTCTGATTAACAACCTAATTAGTCAACTACATTAAAAAAAAAAGAACTCCCCAACAATTTTATTTGGACATATAACAATAATTAAAGGTCAGGAGAACTCTCCAGGCTCCGGCCAGAGCAATGCAATCTACTGGAGCACTTGTTAGTTACTGCAAACCCCTGGTCGTATTAAAATCATCAGGGTTATCAGTACTGCTTGCTCAACAGATGCCTTTTGGGCAAATCTGCAAAGAGCTACAAATGCTACACAATGTTCCCCATCATTTCCAAAGCTTCAAACAACCGCAGAGGGAGAAAAGCATACCTTTTGTGTTAAACCACAAGAGTAGCTGGAATCATAATTCAGACATGATTTTGCACCCTGCTTTGTTCACTTAACAATACAGCACAGTCTTCTCCCATGATTCAACATTGAGCCCAGCAAGCGGCATTCCAGCTCAGCTGCCCACGCAGCGTGACCCTGAGCCACTGGCTACTGCTCCCGCTGAGCCCCGACAGACCCTGCACTTTTCCAGTGGAGATACAAATCCATCTCAAAGGGCTATTTCAAGAATTAAAAGAGCTAAAATAGATCAAGTGTCAAACACGTCGGAGGCAAATGGTAAATCTTAAATTCTCCCTGTGGTTTTTATGACTTACATTCATTTATTCATTCATTCTGAGAGACAGGGTCTCTCTGTCCAACCTAGCATCATGGGCTCAAGTGATCCTCCCACCTCAGCCTCCCAAGTGGCTAAGACTACAGGCATGTACCACCATCCCCAGCTAATTTAAAATTTTTTTTTTTTTTTTAGAAATCATGTCTTGCAGCCGGGCGTGGTGCCTCACGCCTGTAATCCTAGCACTCTGGGAGGCCGAGGCGGGTGGATCGCTCAAGGTCAGGAGTTCGAGACCAGCCTGAGCAAGAGAGAGACCCTGTCTCTACTATAAAGGGAAAGAAATTAATTGGCCAACTAAAAATATATGTAAAAAATTAGCCGGGCATGGTGGCACATGCCTGTAGTCCCAGCTACTCGGGAAGCTGAGGCAGAAGGATTGCTTGAGCCCAGGAGTGTGAGGTTGCGGTGAGCTAGGATGATGCCACGGAACTCAATCTAGCCCGGGCAACAGAATGAGACTCTGTCTCAAAAAAAAAAAAAAAAAGAAATGGAGTCTTGCTATGTTGTCCAGACTGGTCTTGAACTCACAGCCTCAGTCGACCATGCCAGTGCTAGGATTACAGGTGTGAGCTTATGCACCTGGCTCTCTCCATTTTAAATAGCTGCAC